>PJEM01010628.1:0-60750 GCA_004023845.1 Helogale parvula | reverse complement strand
ACTTCAGATAGCTGTGAAATTAGGTGATTAACTAGTTGGTACTTAACCTGTTAATTTCTGTATAAGTCTAATTACATGAAATAGAAGTGGGGGTTTTGATTTTTTACTTTGCTTTTCTGTTTGGAGTGTCATTGTAATTACTGTATTGTAAATGATGGAAAATAATTGCATATGTTAAAAAAATAAATAGTGTTATATTTAAAAAAAGGTATTTGATATAACTAGGCACTAGGGAAATGCAAGATAAAACCACAGTGAGAATCGACCACATGCCTACTAGAATGCTAAAATTAACAAGGCTGGCCAACCAAATGTGGGTGACAATATGAAGTAACTGGAAGTCTCATATATTGTTGGTGGGAATACAAAATGGCATAGCCATTTTGGGGAAATATTTGGCAGTTTCTTTAAAAATTAAACATACTTCTTCCTACCATATGATCTAGCCATTTCACCTATAGGTATCTACTTAAGAGAATAGGAAATACGTGTCCATATAAAGCCTTATATACAAATATTTATAGCAGTAATAGCCAAACAAATGGAAGCAATCCAAATGTTCATCAACAGCTGAATGGTTATGAAGGGTTAAATGATGGTATATCCATAAAATGGAATACTACTTACCAATAAAAATGAAGCATGGCAAAGCAACATAGATGCATCGGAAAATAATTATGCTGAGTAACAGAAGGCAGACCACAGAGTACATATGATTCCACTTACATAATAATCTAGATAATGCAAACTAATCCATAGTGACAAAAAGCAGGGTATGGCAGGGGAAGTGGGAAACGAAGGGCGGAAGAAGAGATTAAAAAGGGAGCTGAGGAAACTTTTGAGATGATGGATATTCCTACTAGCTTGATGCTGGTGAAGAGAAGGGCAGCCAGCCTAGACAGAGATCATTTGGAGCTGAGCTAAACCCATCTCCGCCATTCCGAACCAAAAACCACCCCCAGTTCACCAGTAACACTGGATGCTGATGTCCTCTCTTCTGTTTGACTACAATCAGATTTTGACATTAGCCCAAGTTCCCAAATAGAAGACTGAGGAAGGAACATACCATACTCAACAAAATAACTGTATGTGACTTACTCCTCTTAACTCTTAAATTGTGAGGGCCTGAGTGGCTTCTGGTCCCGAGGGCCATCATGCAGTGAAGAGCATACATTCATAAGTTGTAAAGAGCAACTGAAGACCTAACAAAAAAGATACATAATTTAGTTCTTTAGGTCCTTATGTCTTCGCTTAGGCCTTCTCTTTGGTGTAATAGAAAAATCAAAGCTATGTATTTGGGGTTAGTCTTACCTCCATTTTGTCTGCTGTGTCTGAATAAAACAAGTATTAGAAGGAAACACACCTAGGTTAGTAAGTATCATGGGTCTCTCAGAGTTGATTTTGCTTTAGGACCTTGTGTGCCCAGCTCAGAAAAGTTCTCATTTCTTTTTTTCTGCGCTAATATTATTGCTTCCAAACTCCTCTTTCCTCCCACTATTGAGCTAAGGTAGGCGGTGACTTTGAATGGCTGGGTTCCTTTTTAGGTGATACGGCACACCAGGTTGGGAGCACGGGCTAGCTGTGTTCAGGTGCTCAGCGGGCAGTGCTGCGTGCTCGGAGGTGACCGAAGTTAATGCATCAACCTCAATTCGCAGGTGCAGGAACAGGGGCCTAATGGAGGATCCAGTCTAGCTACCCAGACTCCCGACACACAGTGATTTGACTGAATGGGTGTCGTCGCCACAGGGGCAGGAGCGCATTTGGGGAAGGGGTTCAGAATTTGGAGTGCGACAGACCTGGTTCCAAAAGAGCGCTGCTACTCAGCGGCCATGAGACCTCACACACTCGTCCTCTTCAGCCCTCGATTTCCTTCTCGCTCGGCCCGCCCCGGGCGAGGCGTCGACGTGTCGACGCCTCTATGCGCAGCTCCGCACGCCTGCGGCCGGCCGCACAGGAAGCCCGGAGGCCCGGATGGGTGCAGCGCCGACGCCCCCTGACGGCCGGCTCCCGGCGCTCGCCACCCGGCGCCCACCGCTCGGCTCTAGGATGCCCGCCGCCCCGTCCTCTGCCTCCTGGGGCCTCTGGCTGCCTGTGGCGCTGTCGCCTTTCTTGGCTGCTGTGTGTACTTCGACCGGAAGCGGCGTGGCGACCCCGCGTTCAGGCGGCGCCCGAGGGACAGTGAGTGCCACCGCGGCGGCGAAGTGGCGGGGTGGGCGGCGGGCCCGCCCACTGGGCGAGGGCTTCGCGGGGCGCACGCGGCCGTCGGGGGGCTACCGAGTAGCACGTGCCCCGTTGTATTCGCAGAAAGCAGGGCCCGGCTGCGGAAGGCGGAGGGACGGGGCGCCCAGGTGACGTGTTCAGCGACGCCGAGATGGCGTAACCTCCCCGCCGTGCAGATTCTGACTCGGCGTCAGGGTCCCAGCTTGGTGACGAGCGGGCATTTCGAGGCGCCCCTCTGCCTGCCTGCCCGCGCCTGGCTTACATTCGTGTAGTTTTTATTGTCTGCTTACAAGAGAAAAAGGAAGGAAAGAAAAGCCATTTGGGGTTATGAAAAAGCATCCCACTTGAAAAAGAGAATTCTTGAGGACAGCAAGCATAAAACATAAAAACTCTTCAGATAGGGGGCGCCTGGGTGGCTCAGTCGGTTAAGCCTCCGACTTCAGCTCAGGTCAGGTCTTACGTTCGTGGGTTCGAGCCCCGCGGCGGGCTCAGTGCTGACAGCTAGCTCAGAGCCTGGAGCCTGCTTCCTGTTCTGTGTCTCCTCCTCTCTCTGCCTCTCCTCCTCTCATGCTCTGTCTCTGTCTCTGTCTGTATCAAAAATAAATAAAACATAAAAAAAATCTCTTCAGATAGGACAGACTGCAGCTGAAGTGATTGGGAGTGCAGTTGATATTTTGAGTCAAGGATTGTCCACTCTACCTACCTTTAAAAACCAGCCCTGGACGTGGCAATGACGCCATTGTGAGATGCTGGTTACCTTCATGAGCCAGGCTGATCCGAACCACAGCATTCTTCTGAACACCACCACCCATTGCCCTGCCAAGCGTTCACCGTGCCCTTTGCCAAATTTACAAGCACTGTTAATACCCGAGGCAAGAAAAGAAATTGGCAACCTACAAAGCTATGTTTGTCATAGTTAATTACAGTAGGACTTCTGCTGTGTGTACTTAGAAGCTAGGTAAAATATGGATGAAAGTTATTACAAGCACCTCAACCTAATTTCAATATGCCATGTATTTTTTTAATCACCTAAAATTGCTAATTTCATTTTAAGAAGTTTCAAATATTAAAAAGAACAACTATGTTTATCATACTTTGGATTTAGAGACTAGTTTCAAGATACAGTTTTTTTCATAAAAAATAAATAATTTTGATCAGTAAACCTATACCTCACATTCATTACTCATTGTTAACTATTTTGTGAATCTTTTAGTTGTGGGATCCAGCAAAGAATGAAAAATTGCAAGAACTTCTGCAAGAGGTACAAACGGGAGAACTTTGGTTATCCAGAGGTGAGAATGTAAACATTCTTTTGTAAGCAGTTGCTTTTGATGATACATCTTCAAAAAATATTTGATTGATGTTTGTATGTCAAAGAACTTAACTGGCCAGATGTGTTAACCAACTTGCTTTAGTTAAAGAGAAACTGCCCCAGCATTTTTGCTTGATTCCACTGTTCATCGCCATCATATTATACTGAGCATTCAAGGTTGATGTTGCAGTCTAGGAAATGGGCAGATGGAGAAACAAAGCCAAGTACAGTAACTTCATTTATTGTTAGGTAAAATTCTAAGTGAATTTTCCAAATGACTAAATGTATGAATTAAAATTTTAAGAAGTTTAAGCTGTTTTATAAAAATTTTCCTGCATTCTGAAGAGTAGTCTTAACAAAATAACTTTTTTTGAAGTTTATTTTATTTGAGAGAGAGAGGGAGGGGCAGAGAGAGAGAGAGGGAGAGAGAGAATCCCAAGCCGACTCCATGCTGTCAGCAGAGGGCCCAACTTGGAGCTTGATCTCACGAATCCTGAGATCATGACCTGAACCAAAATCAAGAGTTGGATGCTTAACCAACTGAGCCATCCAGGCACCCCAAGCATGACTTAATTAAAAAAATTTTTTTTAACATTTATTCATGTTTGAGAGATGGAGAGAGACAGAGCATGAGTAGGGGAGGGGCAGAGAGAGGGGGAGACACAGATTCCGAAGCAGGCCCCAGGTTCTGAGCTATTAGCACAGAGCCAACGTGGGGCTCAAACCCACAGACCATGAGATCATCACCTGAGCTGAAGTCAGACATCCAACAGACTGTGACCCAGGCGCCTCAATAATTACTTATTTTTGAGGATATAATAATTAGAAATGACCATTCTTGTACTGTTTAATGTAGTGATGTCTGTAGGGGTTACCTTGGACTTAATGGCCATTAACTGTATTTTGAATTATAATTTATCCCCATCTAATTCCACGTAGATTTGAGAAGGCTTCACAATATTGTCAGGTAAAATGATGGTAGATGATATAAGTATTTTATAAATATTATATGTAGTAATCATGTCTTTGGTGCTAAACTCTGGAAAGGAAAGTAATTTGCTTTCAAGCTTCTTATGTAAGGGATGAATGATGTTTCTGGAGAAATGAGCATTATACCCATTTATGCATCTTTTTTTTTCAAGTTTTGCAAATTTCCTCTCATCACAGATACACATTACTGTATCTATTTTGGCTCTTTTGATTGTCTTTTTTGAAAAAATTTTGTTTTTCTTTTTCTTTAAAATTTTTTTTTCTGTTTTTTATTTATTTTTGAGAGACAGCATGAGCAGGGGAGGGTCCAAGAGAGAGGGAGACACAGAATCTGAAGACAGGCTCCAGGCTCTGAGCTAGCTGTCAGCACAGAGCCTGACGCAGGGCTCAAACCCATGAACCGTGAGATCATGACCTGAGCCGAAGCCGGACGCTTAACCGACTGAGCCACCCAGGCGCCCTGAAAAAATATTGTTTTTCACCTACATTTAAGAGGTAGCATCCTCCAGAATTTATGAAGACAAAGTTAGGATTCTGGACAATAGATAGCAATACCCAAGACTTTTTTACTTTAATTCAGTGGCTTAAAACCATGATAAAGGTTTTGAGAAATGAAAAACTATTCAGAGTTATTGCATATTAATCATTATAATTTGAAATTTTAATATTCAATATTAGGGCTTTTAGGAAGTTTGATAAGTGGGCTAAAAATATCTTAAATATTAATTACAAAATGAATAGTTAGAACTGACTGAAATGATATAAACAGGAGTGATTTTTTTAATTCATTGAATTTTGAGATTGAGAAAGTGTGAGTGGGGGAGGGGCAGAGAGGGAATCCCAGCAGGCTCTGCACTGTTCAACGCAGAGCCTGATATGGGGCTCGAACCCACAAACCATGAGATCATCATTGCCTGAGCTGAAGTCAGATGCTTAACTGACTGAGCCACCCAGCTCTGCCCCTAAGCAGGAATGATTGTATACAAGGAAGTAAAGCAGAAATTTTATGGACCTTCATTTGCACAGGCCTCTTTTGAATGTTCTGGGACAAGTCTTATCAATTTTGTTTTCAGAATTTTATATTCTTTTTCTTAAAAGGACCCCCCAGGCGTGCCTATCTGGCTCATTCGGTAGATTTCAGGGTCATGAGTTTGAGCTCCATATTCGGGGTAGATATTACTTAAAAAAAATAAAATCTTTTAAAAGAAAAGGGCCTTCAAAATATATAAGCTAGGGACCTCACAAAATCTAGATTAATTTTTAGATGCGGATACTGCTTGTACATTGGGGCAATTAAAATAGAACCTTTTGGCTTTAACGTTTTGTGAATTGGGATAATATAAATATGGAGAGAAAAGTAGGAATTATAAAATTAAAAAGTTATTTTATGACACATCTTTATTCACTTTAAGAGCCTTCATGTCATGGAGGTGACTATGTTACAAATACTGAGATGATTAAAATTTGCAAACTAAGGTTTTAAAATTTTTCTCTCTTAAGGATAACATTATCTAAGCATTCTGTATGTCCCTATTTTACTTCTAATGCAGTTCTCATCTTGGTTGTTTATTTAAAATCCCACCAAACCCCAAACCAATTAAATCAGAATTTCTGAGGCAGGACCCAGGCATCAATATATTTTTTTAATTTAATAGTTTATTGTCAAATTGGTTTCCATATAACACCCAGTGCTCTTCCCCACAAGTGCCCCCCACCATGACCATCACGCCCTTCCCTCCCTCCCCCTCCCCCTTCAGTCCAAGGTTTGTTTTCAGTATTCAATAGTCTCTCATGATTTGTGTCCCTCACTCTCCCCAGCTCTCTTTCCCCCTTCCCTTTCTCATGGTAATCAGTTACGTTTCTCCTGTTAGACCTATGAGTGCAAACATATGGTATCTGTTCTCTGCCTGACTTATTTTGCTTAGCATGACACCCTCAAGATCCATCCACTTTCCTACAAATGGCCATATTTCATTCTTCCTCATTGCCATATAATACTCCATTGTGTATATATACCACATCTTCTTGATCCACTCATCAGGTGATGGACATGTAGGCTCTTTCCATGTTTTGGCTATTGTTGACAGTGCTGCTATGAACATTGGGGTACATGTGCCCCTATGCATCAGCACTTCTGTATCCCTTGGGTAAATCCCTAGCAGTGCTATTGCTGGGTCATAGGGGAGTTCTATGGATAGTTTTTTGAGGAGACTCCACACTGTTTTCCAGAGTGGCTGCACCAGTTTACATTCCCACCAACAGTGTAGGAGGGCAGGCATCAATATTTTTTAAATGTCCCTAGGTTATTGAAATACACTGAGGACCAGCGTTATAATGCAATAGTTCTTCACCTGGTTTTCTATAATCTTTTCCATTGTCTCCACGTCTGCCACCCCCCCAATTTTCATTCCTTAACCGTCAGGCAGGAGATTCCTGCAGCCACCTCAGCATGGTTGTGTCCACAGAGGACAGCAGAGCCAATAATTGTGACTGAAATTTCTGATTAGCTGATTTATTGGTTGGCTGACTTACTTGACCAAATTGAATGCTTTTGTATCACATTAGCTCTATCAGCTTGAGAGGAGGCACTATTATATCTTTTTCTTAAAGGTTCAATACAAATTATTTTGACTTCATGTGTCATGTCCATAAAGCTGTAATTTTATTAACTTAAACCTTTCAGTGAAATACTAGTGAAGTATTTCATCTAAGAAATACCTTAAATGCCTACAAAATTACTGAAAACCCAGCAATGAAAGTTTCTTAGGTTGAAAATGTAAACTTAGGTGTCTAGACACAAGACCTTTAACTCTTAAAAACTTACGTACCATAGGCAAGGTTTGCTTTGTGTGTCCTTCTGATGGTTTTTCAGTTTAAACTTCATACAAGTCTGGGAAGCATTGTTTTCTGTCATGCACTTTTATCTTCAGATGGCCAAGTATTTCAACCAACAAATGGAAAATTATATAACACCTAAGAGACAAGTGCACTGTATTCTCAAGGTTCAGAAAAGTAGGTTCTGTTACTAATTGTGGCATTAAATAGTTCTGAAACTTTAAATCGTTTCACTGATCTTTGCCTCCGTTTCTTAGAATGAAGTACTAAGTGTTTCCATGTTTTCACTCAAACAGAAATTTTATGATTGGGGCGCCTGGGTTAAGCATCTGACTCTTGATTTTAGCTCAGGTCATGAGCTCATGATTTGTGAGTTTGGAGCCCTGCATCATGCTTGGCACTACTCAGAGCCTGCTTGGGATTCTCTCTCTCCCTCTCTTCCTGCCCCTTCCCTACTCTCTCAAAACAAACATTAAAAATAATTTTTTTTACATTTATTTATTTTTGAGCGACTGAGCACAAGTGGGGGAGGGCCATAGAGAAAAGGAGACACAGAATCTGAAGCAGGCTCCAGGCTCCAAGCTGTCAGCACAGAGCTCGACACGGGGCTTGAACTCACAAGCTGTGAGATCATGACCTGAGCTGAAGTCGGATGCTTAGCCGACTGAGCCACCCAGGCGCCCCCATAATAAACATTCTTTAAAAAATTCTATGATTAACTTCCACAGTGCACAGATTTTCATTCTTAGTTTACAGCCAATTATCCTTAAACTCACTTTAAAATTACTTAGAAGTTAAAGTTCATAAATCTCTTTTCTTCCCCTGTATGTGTAATTCATGTTACACTAAATCTTGTTTGAAACTCTTTGATTATAGGATCTGTTTTTGAATTCTCATTTGGCCAGAACATCAGGTGTTTCATTTATATTTGATCAGTCACACATGTGGAGTTGATAGCCTACCTTCTATCAGTAACAGCAGCCCACAACCTTTAAAAAATACTCAACACTCCCTTCTTGCAAACCCACATCAAAGAACATGCAAACTAAGAGTGCACTTTTAATATTTATTTTTGAGAACAAGTGCGAACAGGCGAGTGGCAGAAAAGGGACAGAGGATCCAAAGTGGGCTGTGCACTGTCAGCACAGAGCCTGACGTAGGGCTCAAACTCATGAACCATAACATCATGATTTGAGCCGAAGACAGATGCTTAACTGACTGAGCCACCCAAACACTCCCAAGAATGCACTTTTTAATAGTAATTTGGGTCATAAAATTATTCATAAAAATATTCATCTTACAGCTTGATCATAGTGAATCTAAATATTAATTTTTTTTTAGAGGAACAGTGTGAGCAGGGGAGGGGCAGAAAGAGAGAGACACAGAATGAAGCAGGCTCCAGGCTCTGAGCTGTCAGCACAGAGCCTGACACAGGGCTCAAACCCACGAACCGTGAAATCATGACCTAAGACAAAGTAAATGCTTAACCGACTGAGCCACCCAGGCGCCTCTCAGCACAGTGAATCTAACTGGCAGCTCAACATTTGCCCCATTTATAGTCTTTACTCTTTTTTCAAGTTTATTTTGAGGGTGAGCATCAGCCAGGGAGAATCAGAAAGAGGGAGAAGGGGAAAGAAGGAGAGGAAAGAGAACCCCAAGCAGGCTCCACACTACCAGTGTGAAGGTTAAGGGTTTGAACATACAAATCATGAGATCATGTCCTAAGTTGAAGCCAAAAATCGAGTGCTTAACTGACTGAGCCATCCAGGCGCCCCAAGACTTTACTCTTTAAGACTTGTTTAAATAGTCTGTAGTTAGATATGCTTTTTTCATTTTAATACTTGGTGTTTTCTTGGTAATTTGTGGGATGTTTATTTTGAAGAACGTTAGAATTTTGCTTTAAATATTATCAATCTGTTTCAGGAGAGCATCGATTGGGAGTTGAACATCTCAGCAATGCCCTTTTAGTGTGTGGACAACCACAAGAACTTCTGAAGGTTTTCCAACACACACTGCTTCCTAAGGTATTTGAGATGCTGTTGCACAAAATTCTCCGTATTTGCCAGGTCAGTACGTACTTGACTTTCCTAAATGAACCATGTTAGGCTTGATTACATAAAAATGGCAGTTTGGGTGTGGATAGCACAAGGTTTTAAATGAGTAGAATCTCTGAATTTTTGGTTGCTTTTTTTGCCTTATGAGGGAACAAGCATATTCTTTCATGTTCCTTTAACTATAATGAATTGTTTATTTTGTTGAGTCTTCTAGATGTTTCAACATTAAAGATAGCATTAATATTTTGTCTTTGTACTTTCAAAGACGCAACAATTAGTGACTGCAATGTCAACAGACGCCTGTAAAATAAATGGTATTGTTAGTTATATGATGTAATAGCTTAAAAACTAGATATAAACAGAAAACCCTAGTTTATCAAAGCAGAATACTTCTGGCTTCAAATCATGACAAAACAGAAATCACTTTGATAATGTAAACATATAGACTATAATTAGTATTTTCTTAAGTGAAAATTTAGATTGGTATCAAGTGAAGTCCATTCATAAGCCAATTTATTAGTAGGTATTAGTCTATGTACATTTTCCAAACTGCTTGGTATACTTATGCATCAACTAGAATTTCCTGCAGATATTTGGATTTGTTGTAGGATTCATTTAGCCCTAAGACACTACTTTAACTTCAGTTCACTTTTTATTGCACTGATCACATGACATGGCTGAGAATACACTGTATATTGTTAGACTCTCAGCTTTTGGACAAAACACAAAACACAGTCTTCACTAGAGCATAATAGTCAACTCTTATACATTCCCAAGGGAATTTCAGATGGGCTGTTTCCTGAAGATCTACGAAAATATGGCTAGGATAAGAATGTGTAATGCCCATCCTCACACAAGAAGGGAGGCAAGAAAAGGATTGTGCATTGAAATGATTAGCAAATAACTATTTTATGTATTTACCAGCAATTTGAGGCAGACATGAATGAACAGGAATACTTGGAGGATGATCATGACTGAAAAACATTTCAATGTAGCCACAGTCCAGTCAGAATACTATGGTACTATATATAGTATAAACAACTGCTCAGTGATATTTCCATTTATTTCACTTTTAGTAATAAAAAAGTTTTTTCTATCTCATACATGATTGAACACATAGTTTGCTTTAAAATTAACAGTCACAATTGAAGAAACAATAGTTTATTTTTCTAATGAAGTTACCAAGCTGCTGAATCTTAAGGCCTCAACAAATGTTGCATCTTATTATTTTGATTGAACACCAGGACCTTCTAATTTGATTATTCCCGGTAAATAGCAATTTTGTTTCTCCAGTTGTTTTCCATTTGCCAGACAGTCATGACAGGTTAACACGGTGGCTCCTGTTTTCAGGGGACTCTATCAGAGGAGTCCTCATTTCCGTCACAACAGCTGCTGGCAGTGTTTCCTCTAGTCCAGCCATCAGGACTTCTCTATCGTGGTTGGCCGAGGAGTCCTGCTTTGGCTGCCAGGGCTTCGTTCTGCTGAATATGATATTCCTGAAATCTCATGGATATTCTTTGTGTCATTTTTAAATATTTCTGTAAGCAATGTTCTGAACAGGTGGTCTAGAAATAGAGAAGATCCAAGAGGCAATACAGAAGTATTAATTAAAAAAAAAAAAAGCATGTATTTTTACATAAACAACCAGTGGGTGGTTTGCTTTTCTTTGAATATATCAGAACTAAATGGTATTGAGTAGCGAACGACCATAGCTTTCAATTGTTAACAGTTTTATCCATTTAAAAAATGAATATATACTGAATGCCTACTAGTTTGTAAGCACTAAAAACAGTGGTAATGTCTCTGCCTTTTCCATATCTTATTCAGATTGCTAAAACACAGGCCCAGTAGTTTCTTCCTTCTTAATGAGAAACTCTATTCCCAATATTCTTAAATTTCAACATTTCTTTTTAACAAGAATATTAAACTTAGCATTTTTCAAACTTTGTCATTTATTTCACAAGGACTTACTGATTACTATGTGTTCCTGGCATGAGTGCAGGTCACTTTCCACCAGTATATAAATGTTCTGAGGAGGATGTTAGAAGGTAAGACTTGAGAGTCCACCTATGCAGTATGAGCCACCAAATTTAAACTAGGCTTCGTCCAAAATCAACCTCAGTTCTCAGGGTCAAGTTTCTCTAGCCAGGCCATCTTGACTGAAAGCTAATTAGTAACAATCTTTGCTATGGAATAATAATTTAGCAAGCCCCAGGTATCTTATCTAAAAAAACCCAAAATCTGCCATGGTACAGTATGTCATATTAAATTTGGGATCATTAAACTCAATGCCATGGGTCTCAACTGCTTCAGTTGCTCTGAGCAATGGGACATAAAAGGTAACCCAGATTCCTGTAATAACTGGGAACAAGCAAAATGGTGAGAGGCATCTCATTCTATTGTTTATGACATGCCTAGAGAATTTTTAGTGGGCAGCGCTTTTCATACCTCTTCAGGTTTTACTTCTCTTGTCGTGAAGTCTTTAACGCAGTCCAAAAAGCAGGTTTCTGTAAGTTTATTGTAGGTTCCAAGAAATTCTTTAAACTATGAACAAATCAAAGCATTCTTTAATTACTGATGTTTTGAATTTGGACAAAATACCCTGTTATACTTGAAATAAAAAATTCTTTAACTTAGATAGGCATAGTATGACCTATGTAGTATGATCTACAAAATATAGACAAATATCCTAGTTGAATATTTATTTTTTCTTGGATTATCTGTCAACTTTTCTGGAAAAAAAAAAGTTTCCTATCATTTAAAATCCATTTCTGGAAATAAAATTTGAAGTTATTTTGTGAGATCACTGACCGACATGGTTGCATTCAGAGGTATGTTAAATTTTTTGCAAAATTCTTTTTCATTAATTCTAATACCTTACCTGTTTTATCTGATCAGATTCTGGTATTTGTGCAGCCATATTCTTTTGATATGTTTATTAGTCACCTGATTTAAAAATTAAGGAAAAGTTAGTCTATGAACAAATATTTCCGGCTACTTGAAGAGTTTGATAATTAAAACAAAAACAGTTTATGAAAAGAAATGAAACAAAGTTTACCTGAAATTATTTTTATTTTATAAATTTCTAATGGAGTATGTAATTATATCCTTCCACCTGCCCCCCATCTCCAAGGTCATTAATGGCAACAAGGAATGCTATAGTTTAGACTTAGATTTTTTTAATGCTGGCTATGGGCCCTGTTTATCTAAATCTTCAGTTTTAAGACAGCTGGTTTTGCTACCTTACAAGGTCACTTGCTAGATCCTGATCCCTAGTATTTTTAAGGGAAACCAAGAGATCACTGGTGTCTTCTGCAACTACTTAACTATTCCACTGGTTCCTAATGTATCTTTGACGTAAAATAACTATGATCGTTTTACCGTAGAGATGGTAAAAACATAAATACAAAGATTGTATTAATTGTTAATAAAGCCATCCACTTAAAAATCAACAACCGTAATGAAAAATACTGTTTTCTAAAAAGACTTTAAAAGAAGTGCAAGAGTTGTACATTCTGCAATTCAAAAAGCGTAATCACAGAGACTTATTAGAAACTTGTGAACCTATGACACTTATGATCTAACTTGGGGGCAACAGAGAAGTGAAGGTAAGTCATAAAAACCTTTCTGAATTACTAGGATTTTCACAAAACTAAATGGAGAGCCCAGGCTCAGTTAATCCAGATATAACAACAGATCACATTATTTACTTATTCTATCCTGGCTTGTTCTAGTAGATGAACATCTCATATGAAAGATTCATTTAAAACAAAGCTTTTTAAAAGTAGAAATTAAACAGCATGAAAAGAGAAGAATAAGCAAATCCTAATCACGTACACTGTAGACTAACAGAACTTCTAGCTTTGAGTTTCCTGACACTGAATGCAAGCATGATAAACCAAATGTGTATATCGTTCTTACTGACTTGTCAATTATTAAATAAAGTGGCTGTGAAAAGCAGGAAATTTTCATGAAACTTATATGGAGATAAAACTAGGAAATTTAAGCACAGCACAAAGTGTACATTACTATCATGAAAAAAATTTTCATTTTGATTAATACAATCAGCAGTAATTCCGCTGCAGCATTTCCAACCACGTATACACTTTCCCCTCTTCTGCATTTATTCTTTCCTCCTCGTTTTTCCTATCCTTAAGTTCATATTATTGACATTTTTTCATATGCAAGGGAAAGTACTGAATTCTTTTTTTTAAGATTTTAAAAAATTGTTTATTTTTGAGAGAGAAAGAGAGGGTGAGTGGGGGAGGAGCAGAGAGCAAGGGAGACACAGAATCCGAGCAGTCTCCAGGCTCTGATCTGTCAGCACAGAGCCCGACGCAGGGCTTGAACTCACTAACCATGAGATCATGACCTAAGCCAAAATCGGAAGCTTAACCAACTGAGCCAGCCAGCTGCCCCTGCTCTTTTTTTTTAATTAATTTTTTTAACATTTATTTTTGAGAGTTAGGTAAAGAGTTACATAATTAAAACAAAAACCATTTATGAAAGGAAATGAAACAAAGTTTACCTGAAATTATTTTCTGCCAGCAAGTGACAGAGCATGAGTGGAGGAAGGGCAGAGAGAGGAGACACAAAATCTGAAGCAGGCTCCAGGCTGCTGTCAGCACATAGCCCAGTGCAGGGCTCAAACTCATAAACCACGAGATCATGGCCTGAGACGAAGTTGGACTCAACTAACTGAGCCAACCAGGTGCCCCTGTCTGCTATGTTAATCTCATTCCAGATGTTCTAACCCATAGTTTTCTTTGAAGTAATGATTCATAAAAAGTATAATTGTCCATACTTGAGAGAATCTTTGGTCTAGGAGTAACATGATATAGACCATCTGTGTTATTAAAACCCCTCTATATCCCTTACAAACAACGCAGTAGAGATTTTAGGTTAGCCCAACATGAGGCAACTAGTGTTCCATAAACACTGAAAAAGTTAACAAGAATGCTCTTTATTCCTACTTTATTTCACTTTATAAACAGCATACAGTTGACCCTTAAGTAACGTGTGTGTTAGGGGCACTGGCCCGACAGAGTCAAAAATCTGCACGTAAATTTGGACTCCTGCAAAACTTAACTACTAACTGCCTACTATTGATTGGAAGTCTTATTGATAGCATAGCCACTTAAGACATGTTTTGTATGTCATATGTATTATGTACTATATTCCTACCATAAAGTAATCTAGAGAAAGAAAATGTTATTAAAATCGTAAGGAAAAGACATTTATAGTACAGTACTGTGAAAAGTCTGCATATATGTGGACCTGAGTAGTTCAAACCTGTGTGGTTCAAGGATCAAATGTGTTTTTACCACATAAACTACCTCAAAAATACCAACAGTCACTGAAGGTCACAATTTTTTAGGTATTGTGCTGTTAAAAAAAACCACTAATCAAAGAGACAGAGGATTCTAGAAGTATGTCATACAATGCAGTTTAGGACTAGTGCTTCCGGGAAGATGGAGTGAGAGATGTGTTTTTCCCTATTCCTCTCACTAAATACAACTAAAAGCGCTGGATATTAAATATAAGAAAAATGTAAGACTAAAAGGTGGAAAGAAAGTATACTGGCTAGGTCCCTTGGGACCTGAGAAACAAGATAGTGGTGAATTCTCTCTTTTTTGTGAGAGTTAGAGCTGAAGAAGCTAGCAGTCTGCAGATGCCAGTGGGCACAGACAAAGTTCCCCATCCCCCTGAGCTGGCCCTCTCTAGCTAAAGGACCAGGACAGGGGAAGCCTATAAGACAGAAAACTTAAAAAAAAAATTTTTTTTTTAACGTTTATTTCTTTTTGAAAGACAGAGACAGAGCACGAGTGGGGAGGGGCAGAGAGTGAGGGAGACACAGAATCCGAAGCAGGCTCCAGGCTATGAGCTGTCAGCACAGAGCCTGATGCAGGGCTCATACCCACAAACTGTGAGATCATCATGACCTGAGCTGAAGTTGGATGCTTAACCGACTAAGCCACAAAGGCGCCCCAAGAAAGATAACTTTTCAACTGTACTCTAGGCAAACAAAAACATTGTGGCCTGCATCCCCAACCCCCCCACATCAACTTAAGCCAAGCTGGTAGCCTAGACTTCCACCCTCACTAGGCTGTAATAAGACATTCCTACCCCTACACTTCAGAGAAGGGAGATTAGGAAGCAAGAACTTTTATCCTTCCCGGGCATTAATGAAGGCCCTTTACCCCCAACAAGTGTCAGTGGAAACCCCACTGAGGAGTGGGGACTTCTACCTCAACTGGCAGTAATGAGGTACTTTCTCCATCCTCTCTGGGTGGTATCAAAGGAGGCCTCTTTGAGATTCAAGACATGCTTTACTGTCATATGGTAATTAGTCCACATTCTCTCCAATGGTATCAGTGGAAACCATGGGAGCAGTAATAAGGCACACTAGTCTCTCTAAGCTAGAGGGATAGCAATGGAGGCCTACTAGAGAGACCTAACCCCTACAGCTGCCCAGGCAGTAATGAGGAGCACACCAACCCCCACACTCCTTAAGTGACAGAGTGAGAAACCTGGACTCTATTCTTAGTATACTTCATAAAAGATCCTCATAAAATAGACATAAGAATACATGACAAAATAATAAATAAATTCATCTATATAAAAACATTATACACCTTAAGTAAGTGGGTTTATTCTAAATATGCAAGGCTGCTTCAGGATTTGAGAAAAATCATTAGATCTTATCAATTGATGCAGAAACAGCATTTGAAAAATTCAACACCCATTCTTTGAAAAATAAGAAAAGGGAACTTCTTCAACTTCATAATGAGCATCTACAAAAAACTCTATAGTTAATGTTGAAAGACTAAACATTTTCCCCTAAGATTGTGAGCAAGGCATGAGATCTGCTTACGACTCTTAATATGCTGCTGGAAGTTCTACCCAGTGCAGTAAAGCAAAAAAGGGAAATAAAACATACAAATGGTAAAGGAAGAAAATAAAATGTTTCTCTTTGCAGATGACAATTGTGAACATACAAAATCCCAAGGGATCTACAAAGAAACTCTTAAAACCAGTGAGTTCAGTCACGATATACAAGTGTGCAAATATCAATTATATCTCTATATACTTGCAATAAGCAGACAAAGTACAATACCATTAACAATCACTCAAGGAAAAGTTTAGCAGTGGGGCACCTGGGTGCCTCAGTTGGTTAAGGGTCCAGCTATGGCTCAGGTCATGATCTCCGCTGTTTATGAGCTCTGCAACGGGCTCACTGCTGTCAGTGCATCCTCTGATGGATCCTCTGCTTCCTCTCTGTCTGCCCCTACCCCACTCAGGCGCATGCAGGCTCATGCTCACGCTCTCAAAAATATAAAAATACAAATAAACCTTAAAAAAATTTAGGGGTAACTCTAACAAAGCATATATAGGACTTGTATGCTGAAAAATATAAAATGCTGATAGAAAAAATCAAAGACCTAAATAAACAGACATATTGTATTCATAGACTAGAAGATCAACATAGTAAGGATGTCCATTTATCCAAAATTAATATACAGACTTAATGTAATTCCTATCAGGGTCCCAGTGAGATTTCTTACAAATATTGACAAATTTATTGTAAAGTTTATATTACCAAAGGGACTAAAATAGCTAAACAAATTCAAAAGAAGAATAAAATGGGAAGAAGTCTACTGATTCTAAGACAGCTTACAGAGTTACTGTCATCAGTATAGTGAGCTATGGGTGGAGGAGTAGACACAGATCGACTGAACAGAACGGAGAACCCAGAATTAGAGTTACATAAATATGCCCAACTAGTTTTTAGTAAAGGTACCAAAGCAAATAAATGAAGGATATCCTTTTCAACAAATGTTACCAGAACAATTACACATCCATAGGAAAAAAATTTAGCCTCAAAATCTCTCATATATATATATATATATATATATATCATAAAAATTAACTCAAGATGGATCAAAAACTTAATGAAACATAAATTACTAAAATTTATAGTGACAACGCCAAATACTGGTGAGTACGTAGAAAAACTGGATCCCTTAGATATTCCTAGCAGTAATGTAAAATTGTAGTATCACTGCAGTACACAGTATCTTAGAAAATTAAACATGCAACTACCATATGACCCAGCAATTGGATTCTTTGGCATTTATCACAGAGAAATAAAAATTTAACATTCACACAAAAACCTTTACATGAATGTATATGGAAACTTCATTTGTAACAGTCAATTACTGGAAACAACCCAGAAGTTCTTCAGTAGGTGGTTAAACTGGTGCACCAATGCCATGGAATACTACTCAGCAATAAAAGCAATAAATTTTTTCTTCAAAATTTTATTTAAATTCTAGTTTATACTGTAATATTGCTTTCAGTAGAATTTGGTGATTCATCACTTACAGACAACACTCAGTGCCCCTTGCAACAGGTGCCCTCCTAATGCCCATCCCCCGTTTGGCCGATCCTCCCACCCAACACCCCTCCAGCAACCTGCAATTTGTTCTCTATAGTTAAGAGTTTCTTAAGGTTTTTTTCTCTCTTTTTCCCCCATCCCCCTATGTTTATCTGGTTTCTTAAATTCCACATAAGTGAAATCATATGGTATTTGTCTTTCTCTGACTTACTTCGCTTAGCATAATTCACTCTAGGTCCATCCATGTCATTGCAATTGGCAAGATTTAAAAGAAAGGAATGAGTTATTGATGCACACAAGTTGGATGAATCTCTAGAGAATTATGCTGAGTGAAAAAAGCCAATCCCAAAATGTTACATACATGTATATGTATGTAACATTCATAAAATGACAAGCTTATAGAAATAGAGAATATATTAATGGTTGCCATGGGTTAAGGGGAGGATAGGGGTAGGAGGGAATTAAGTATTGCTATAAAAAGAAAGACTTCTGTAATGGAAATGTTCTGTATCTTGACCGTATCATCAATATCCTGGTTGTGATATTGTATGTGATATTCTGTAGTATGTTACCATTGGGGAAAATTGGTAAAGCGCCCAAGTGAACTCTGTATCTTCCCCTGTAACTCCAAGTGAATCTGCCATGATCTCAAAACTAAAAGTTTAATATAAAAAAAGAGGCTATTCAGCTGTCTAATCTTTGCCAAAGAACAAAATGCAGTGTGCAGTGTAGTGTTAGCAAACGTTCAGAACTAGAGTTCTTTTGGGCTTCTCACTCAGAAAACAGCTTGAAAAGATCCAAGAACTGTAAGATAACTTTTGTGAAAATAGGTGTTAAATGAAACCACTGTTCTATGGGAACTTAAAAAAATACAAGGGCAATAAAACATGCATTAGGGAGCTTGGTTTACCAACAGGCCTCTAGCTGAAATGACAAAAGGACATCAATAAGTGTTGAACTGTATAGTACACTCAACGGTACAGCAAGACATTGGTATTTCTATACACAAAAACAGATGATTTCCTTACTTATAAAAACCTTAGAAATTTGCATGTTTGCTGACTGTGATGTCAAAATCCAGTTCTTTTTCCTACTTCTAACCTTTTTTTTCTTCAGGTTAAAATTCATATATCATCACTTTTTAACTAGAGTTCAGAGAGGCAGGTCTGAAATATTTAAACCTTAAGTTTCAGAGACTGGTAACACTGTCCTCATTCTACTCCACCTGCCCCTTAGTTTACAACTGATGTTGACAAATGATGGTTACTGGGAAGTCTGACAACACATAGATGAGGAGTGCCCCAAATGTTCTTGGTATGAATTTTATTTAAAAATTTTCTTAGTATTGTTTTTAAAAATACAGTCATTAACAGTATATATATCCTCCTTTATATAATAAAGTTTTATCATATTATGAGTAATCTATTTCTTGAGACTTTAGAAAAGAAAAATAGTTCTACTACTTAATACCCCTATGTTAACAGTTAAGTTTTCTCTGGAATCGTTCAATTACATATTTTATTTTTTCAAATATGTTCCCAGACCTACAGCTGAACTCAAGAGCTAACAGTTTTCTCAAGTCCGCCTAAAACTCCAAAGCTCTTCTCTGTAGTCAGCGATATACCTAATTATAGGCACGTGTTCCTAGAAAATATTGGAGATGACTGAGTGACTGATTTTCACATGTACTTGCTAGTTTGGGGTCTTTTAGGTCTTGGAGCATTGTTTTCCAGTTATTTAATCCTAAATTATGCTGAACAAAGTCCAACAGCCACACAAATCAACTGATGATGAAAACAGGTAGAAATAATGGGGCTGCCCTTTGATTTAGTCCTAGTTTTCAGCGATTACAGCAAATGTTTGTTATTGTAGAGGCAAATATCCAATCTGAGGTTACCTTATGGTTATATCCCTGAAACCTGGAGAAAGAAGGAAGGGATAAGAGTTCTAGAATATCTGGCTTAGGTCTTGGGAATGATCACAATTCTAAGTTATTTTTATGTCAAACAAAATATATAATAAAATCAGGGAACTTAAGAGTAAAGAGAGATTTTATCAGTCAATTCAAACCTTTTCTGATGCATGAGTTTCTTTTTTGTTCTGGAAAATTAGTTGTCCAACCTTTGCTTGAATGTCTCCAATGAAGCCTGATTTCTTACCTGAAAAATGAGGGGATTACAATATGACTGCCGAGCTCCCTACAAGCTCTATTTGATGGAAATGTAAACTTCTGATGGCTAAATCATTTTCAGTAAGTGAAATTAGTTTCCTCTATCTATCCTGAGGTTACAATTCCTTGGCAGATGTGTTATTATATGTATTAAAAAGTACTTAACATCTTTATCTTTCCAGGTAGTATGTTTAGTTAACAAAGGACAAACAATTCCCAGAAAATTTTGAATATGAAAAACAGGAACAAAAAAACAACTAACTAGGATGTGATAGGGGAGATGCATTTTCCTTTTTAGAATCCTATGCAGATTTGTACCAGGTCTGGAGCCAAATTCTAATTCTGTTCAAACTTAGTTTGCAGTAAGTGAGTCTTCTGATATCCTTGGCCATTATCACAAAACTGACCCTGGTCTCTGCGTGACTGGTACTGGTAATTGGTAATCTTGTAATTCAAGTAAAGGTCATGAATGGATGATACAACTACTGCATGATAGGTATTTGGAGAACAGGATAGAACCATGGTCTCAAAGTATCTCCAAAGGTTACTTTTCATCAAAAGAAAATGGTCCCTTTATATGGGAAAGATCTGGCAGTCACCACCATAACCAGTAAAGACACATATCAACTATGTGGTATTCTTGCGAAAAATGTTTGCTCTGGTTCTGATCATGAGGGGACATTTAGGAAAATCCACAATGTGGGACAATTTGTAAGACACCTAGAGTAATCTTTTCAAAAAGTTAAAGCCATGAAGAAAAGGAACAGAAGGCTGCTCTAGATCAAGTGACTAATGAGTCATGACAATCAAGCAATGTGTGAACTTTGGACCCTAAAACAAAAAAATATTTGAGTTAAAAATAAAGATATTTTGGGACAACTGGAGAAATCTGAATGTTACCTTTTTAGGTATTTATTGTGGCTTTGTAAGAGATTGTTTTTTTCCCCCTATTTTTGAGAGGAGGGAGAGAGAGAGAGAGAGAGACAGACAGACGGACAGACAGAGACAGACTGTGAGCGGGGGAGGGGCAGAGAGAGAGGGAGACAGAGGTTCCAAAGCTGGCCTCATGCTGACAGCAGAACCCAGAGAGCCCAAGGGGGTACTGGAACCCATAAACTGTGAGATCATGACCTGGGCAGAAGTTGGAGGCTTACCCCACTGAGCCACCCAGGCACCCCTGTAATTGACTGTTCTTAAGGAGATACATGGTGAAGAAATCGGGGTTAAAGGTCATCATGTCTGAAACTTACTTACAAACAAGTCAGAAAAAAAATGTATCTATTTATATTGTTATGTATAGAAGTAAGAGAATGGGAAGCCAGGAACAAATGAAGTAAAGATGTTAAAAGAAATGAAAGAAAGAAAACAATCTTGTGAGCTGTGTTGTTTCAGGGCTATCAGTGTCTTTGAGAGGTCAGATGTCTAAACTGATTAGAACTTGTCTGAACAACTTAAGACAGGACTCTGCCACATTTGCAGCAAGTTTAGGACATTATGTCCGAATAACTGGCAATCCTAACTCAACTTCTTATTAATCAGAGCAAAAATTACTTTTGAAAGATCACTGCTTTTGGGTTTAAAGCATGGCTTCCAGGCCTGAAGGAAAAGCCCATAAGCACTAGACTAGATGGGAACAAGAACATGGGTCTCTGGCCTGATGTGAAAGGGTTTGTAAGATCCAAATCAAATCAATTATTCAAGTCATTTTAAAAGCTTCTATGCCTATGGTCACGTCTTGGAGACTACATGGGAAAGGCCACCTTTTCTTTAATATTTAAGCTTCACCAAGAAAATAAGAGACTTTTAATTCACCTACATTATAAAACAAATTGTGAACAAACAGGTACCTAAGAGCCCACTTACAGAGAGAAATGTAACTGAAATAAGAAATAATGATTAATTACAGAAACTTATTAAGAATAATTAAAAGGTTCCTCAAAGCTGAGCCCTTAAGGTCCCTTTTAATTCTAGGGATTTTTCTAAAATTTTTAAAATTTATTTTGAGAGAGAGTGAGAGAAAGAGAGCAAGCAGGGGAGAGGCAGATAGAGGGAAAGAAAGAGAGAATCCCAGGTAGGCTGCGTGCTGTCAGGCAGAGCCAGATGTGGGGGCTCCAGCCCACAAACTGAGATCATGACCTGAGCTGAAACCAAGAGTCAGAGACTTAACTGACTGACCAAGCCACCCAGGCGCTCCATAATTCTAGGAGCTTTTCTATGAAAGTAGACAGCCGAGATATAAAAATAAAGAAACTCTGCTATTTAGATTTTACAACAGATTACACTTATTGCTTTGATTAATCTCTTTTAATACCTTTAGTAATGCGTAAAAGGAAACGTCTAAATAGTGCGTTCTCAAAAATTAGCAAATCAGATAAGGGGTGTTTGCTATGGTACTGTCTAGAGATTTTTCAGTTAAAAGAGGGTCTCTTGCCTGTCAGCTCAAGGTCACCGCGTGGATGCTTTACAATCTCACTGTTCCAAAACAAGGCACTGACTCCCCAAATCCGGAATGGGGGTGGCTCAGGGCCTCAAATCCGACCCTCACTCAGTGACACGGGAAGGTCCCTGGGAACCCGCTCTGGGGAGGCAGTCTCCGCAATCACCCCCCAACGCATCCCTCCCCACCGTCCTATGTACACGCGGCGGCCTCCACCAGAGACCCCCTCCACCTTGCCGGAGCGTAGTCTGCCGCCCCCGGCCCCCCCCCTCCCAAGCCTGGGAACCCGGGATTCTAAGGGCAGAGAAAAGAGACCATACTTAAGCACAGGCTCTCGCATCCGACACCAGTGCGAGGCTGGGGGGCTGCGCTGCCAGTCCAGTCTAGGGGCGGAGGGTCTGGGTCAGAGCAGGCGCCGCAGCCGCTGGATAGGAGAGAACACGTGAGAGAGGCGATGTCAAATAGTTCTTAGACTTTTCGACGCGGATTCGTTATAACGCAGGAACTCTAGAGGAAAAGCCGCTATCCCGAGTAAATTCTAAAATCCTCTAATGATTAAGTTTTGCAGTTGTATGCCTAGTGAGTGCTCTTTTCCTGACTTCCAGGCCAACGGAAACCCGAATCTGTCGAGAGGTTTTGTAAAACTAATTTACTTAATCCTCCGTTCCTAACGGTCTCCAGGAGCTACACTGTAAATAGTCCCTAATCAACAGGAGTGGTATTTTCAATTAGGTCGGGCGGGACCTGTGAGGGCCTTCGATGAGAATTTAGACTTTTAGTCAACGTTTAAGTCTCGTGGGGCAATGTACTGTCCTAAAAGAAACAAGAAACAAAACAAAAACGACCAAATTCACACGTTCTTAAGCCTTTCACACTGGGAGTTTGTTTCCACCCGGAGAGGGATGGAAGAACACCTGCGAGGTTTCAGTTTTTTCGTTGGCTGTTTTGGATGATTATCTTGACGCGCATGAGTGTTGAGTGTCAGGGGGGCCGGCTTAAAGGGAAGTGGGTGTTGACTCTCGGGCAACTGAACCTATTAGATTGTATCTGTGACTGCGCGGTTGCCGAGCGTTCGGCGGACGCGGAGGGGTGGATTTAGGTGTCCGATGGTTGCATCTGGAGGGGTGTGTAAGACTCTTTGGCGGAAGAACGCTATTAAGCTTCTTCTATGGGTGATTAAAAAAAGAAAGTATTTCAGTTTTACTTGCTTAACTCTCACTTCTCATCAAATCTTAACGTATACCTGTTTGGTTTTGCACTGCCAGTTCTAGATTTGGGGAGTGCTCTGTTGTTATGGTTATTGTTGGTCATGCGGCCTTTCTCTTGTCATCCCTACTCTTCGATTCACTGGCATGTGTTATTAATGGACTGAGTGGGATTAATGGGCAAACATGATGTTCTAGTCGTCTCTAATCCTGGACTAAATGCCAAATGGAAATTTCTAGCTTTTTGGATAATCTGTTTAGACGTTTTTTAAAGGTTGATGACTGCATGTTTTAAAAATCATTTGAAATTCACATTTTGTTTTTCATACTCCTCAAAGTCCTCACCCTTCTCGTTCCTTCTCCCCAAAGTCCTCAAAGCGGTGACAGTTTTGTTCTGAAGTTTTACGGACCCAGAAGAAATTCTTCTGTTCAGAACTGTGGGAGTAATTTTGTTACCAAAATATGAAAGGCTCTGAGTTTAGCCTGGAAAAGAAAAAAAGGGTTAAAATACCAGCGAGGAGACTTCGTGAGGTAGTTTCTCCAAATCAGGGCAATTACTGGGCTTTGCTGAAAGATGAGTTGCCCTGTGTTCTTCCAGCGTTGTCTGCAAATAAACGTCTTCCTGTTAGAACCGAGACTAGCTTGAATGGAACGTTATGTGGTATGTGACTCGGAATAGTTTTCACTTTTGTAAATCTTTAGTCTTTCTTTTCTTTTCTTTTCGCATTTCAGAATTTAGAGGATTTTTAATGTGTAAATTCTCAGACGTAAGATAACGTCTAGTTTGTATAGATGTTTGAAAGCTGACCCCTTTCCCTGGGGAAATGGCTCCACAGCCAGTCCAATGGAAATTGTAATATAGAATAGGTGGAATGAATGAAACATTTCCCATTGTGTGTTTTTTTTTTCTTTCTGTGGTTTTTGCACATTGTTCTTGTTCACATCTGTTGTGGACGCACTTAACTAGTATGGTGTGCTTATTGTTCATCAATAGGACTTTTTACTAAATGCTCTTACCTTCTGTTTGGATAGTATTATTCAGTTTGGCATGTAGAACGTGAAGAAGTGTAACTTCTGCCTTTTGATGGCTTTCCTATTTCAATTCACGTAACCTGTCTGGAGTTCAGTGAAAATGAAGAAGACCTATGCTTTTCCCTTTTCACTGATAATCGTAAGGATCAAATTAATGAATATATGTGCAAAAACAAAACAAAACAAAAAAGCTTAAATAATGCTACTTTGAGGGGAGAGGGTATGACAGAAAGGCTTACTTTTGTATCATGTACATATTTTATTCCTGGCTAATGATTCTACCTATGCTTTGTCCAAATCCAACTGTGTAATGATATATTTTAAAAGATATTTATCTCATTTGATTGTCAGTACTCTTATTTTTCAAAATACCAACTGTAAAACTTAAAGCAGGGTATATTTTAATTACATTTTAAGTATTTTTTTTTGCATGAAATGTGTCTTCCAGTGTAGGTTTTTCATTAACATGGAGTTGATAGTTCTTGAATCATGCCTGTACAGTTTTTAAAGGAAACGGTTCAGATTTTAAAATCATTCATATCGATTCCTTTGTTTTGTTAGGTTCATCAGACTTGACTTCTGCTAGAAATTATCAACAGCCTCCATTAGAAAATTCTACGGTGTCAGAAAGCGTAAGCAAAAGAATTCATAATTCCACTCACGTTAAGCTTTTCAGTAGTGTTAAGTAATGTGTTCTTAAATTATGTTTGATTAGTAACAGGTTTTATTCTTGCTTAAATTTCACTTACAAAAGGAAATGTTTTACATACTACAATTATGACTTGAATGGTATTGAGACATTAAACAAAAAGTCTTCCATAAAATAAAATATACTCATTACTAAGATGTTGGAACACTGAGGGAAATACTGTAACCGAAAAGAAACTCTGCTCTGATGTAAGGAAAAAGTATTCTAGACCAGAGACTTAACTTACTGCTAGGTAAAGGTAAAGAAACAGTAACAACATCATTTAAAAAAGTGAGGTATGATTGCATATCATTCAAACTATTGTGAGGCCTTCTGTATGGTTTTTTTTTTTGAGGGGTCATTAAAAATAATAACATGAAATTCTCATCTTGACCTTTATAATACTGAAAATATTTGAAGATAAATATATTTTGTTCATGCAATCTAATTAGATTTTGATCACTAAGCATAATGTTGACTATAGCTTGTCCATTAAACAAGTCTTTAAAGAAGAGAGTTTCACAGTATAATATTTTGAAAATTGAAGTCCATTCCTGGTAGGAATGAGATTAAAACTGTTAGCTTATCAACTTTGTGGAACATTCATAATAAAAAAGGTATAACTGTATGCCGTACTTGGTCCCTGAGTAAATGCGGAGGCTTTGGGTTGTTGTTCTTTGTTTCTTTTTTGAGTAGACCTTATTTAATGATGAATGCTCTTTGAATTCCGTTATCTAAAAATTTCCCAGATGCATGGATATGCTATTATATAATTGAAAATAAACCGATGATCTTTGGAAGATCATCAGGATTCCATTAGATTTACTATGGACTCAAAGCTTGTTTTGTATAGAATGCTTAAGGTAAAATATGCCTGCAAAGCAAATTCTGTTCATTATCATTTTTTTCTTGAATACAACCTGCACTTTGCCTTTGTATCGTATTTTTGTTTGATTAAATGAGTGCTAAGATTACAGCGTGGGTTGACTTGATCATGGTATTTTAGTGAGGAAACTAAAGGAGTTTGTGCCTGATATACTCATATTTATAAGCTTATTTATTATCTGCTTTTTATTCATATGTATTTCTCTACACTACCAGAAAGTGAGATATCCCTTTTCCTGTTTGGGCTAGGTGTTATACATGAGTAGAAAGAAAATAAAAACTTTAAAATTCATTGAAGAGGGACGCCTGGGTGGCTCAGTCAGTTGAGCCTCTGACTTTCGCTCAGGTCATGATCTCATGTTTTGTGGGTTCGAGCCCCATGTCGGGCTCTGTGCTGTCCGCTAGCTCAGAGCCTGGAACCTGCTTTGGATTCTGTATCTCCCTCTGTCTCTGTCCCTTCCCTGTTCACATTCTGTCTCTCATAAATAAATGTAAAAAAAAATTTTAATAAATAAAATTCATTGTAGAAAATACAAAGAGTAAAAGGGAAGAAGAAATTCTGTAGCTGAAGTAAACAACTGTTGCTTTCTTTTTTTAATTATTTTAATTTACTTTTGAGAGACAGCTATAGACAGTGTGAGCAGGGGAGGGTCAGAGAGAGAGAGGAAGATACAGAATCTGAAACAGGCTCCAGGCTCTGAGCTAGCTGTCAGCACAGAGCCTGATGTGGGGCTTGAACCCACAAACCGTGAGATCATGACCTGAGCTGAAGCTGGACGCTTAACTGACTGAGCCACCCAGGCGCCCCAACAACTGTTGCTTTCATATGTTTTATGGAAAAGGACCATACTGTTTTATCATTAAGTAGTATTAAGGATATTTTTCCATACCATTGATTCTTTTACCTAGAAACTTTTCATGTATTTGTAAAATTTCACTATGTGTATCATAATTTATTTGTTCATGTTCCTGTCATTTGACATTAATTACCCCCTCCCAATTTTTGATACTATAAACAATCGTGGGATTTACATTCTGGTGTATATTTCAGGTCATTTCACTAGGATTAATTTCTGGATGTAAAATTATTAAATCAAAGAATAGGCACACTTCATGAAATATTTCTAAATTGCCTCTAGAAAGACTGTATCAATATACATTATTCAGCAAGATCATGAGCAGAATTAGTGGTATTATTTCCCCCCAGCTTTACCAATACAGGGCATTAAAAGTAGACTAAAAAAAAAGTTGCCATTTTGATAGGTAAAAGAGGCATTCTTTTATTATTACTGGAGGAGAGTTTTTTCGTGTGTGTTACCTTCTGTATTCTTTTGTGAATTACACATTTATATGCTATACTTCTTAGTCATTTGTAGGAAGTATTTATATTAATTTCCCAGATACTGTATTCTATTGTTTTGTTACCCTCATTGACTATTTTTTTTTAATGTTTTATTTATTTTAGAGAGAGCATGAGCAGGGGAGGAGCAGAGAGAGGGGGGCGGACAGAGGATTCAAAGCGGGCTCTGCACTGACAGTAGTAAGCCTGATGTCGGCTCCAACTCACAAATTGTGAGATGTGAGATCATGACTCGAGCCAAAGTAGGATGCCCAATTGACTGAGCCACCCAGGTGCTCCTCATCGACTATTTTTTAGGAAGTTAGCACCTGTTGTCAGGGGATCACTCTCTTTTAATGATTTTCTCTTTACCCTTTTCTGCTTTAGCAGGGGGGAAAAAGAAGAGATGTGTCTAAGGAAAGTGAAGAGCACTGTTGCATGAAACTAGGACTCAAAAAGTCATGTTGTCTTAGCACTGAATAGAATCTTTTTTTTTAAACTTTTTTTTAATGTTTTTTATTTATTTTTGAGAGACAGAGAGAGACCGTGCGAGCAGGGGAGGGGCAGAGAGAGAGAGGGAGATACAGAATCTCAAGCAGGCTCCAGGCTCTGAGCTAGCTGTCAGCACAGAGCCCGACGCGGGGCTCGAGCCCACGAACTGTGAGATCATGACCTGAGCCAAAGCCGGACGCTTAACCGACTGAGCCACTCAGGCGCCCTGAATAGAATCTTAAAGATGAAGACTAGGGTTACACATAGGGTGACAGAAAGCTTTTTGCCAGTATAGAAGCCTTCTGAGACCACATTATGAGCTCAATGATACAGAATGTTGTGATTAATTTGTGATGCTGTTTTATGTGTTGGCCATCCTTATGTACTCTATTTGACTTACAGTGAATCAGGTTTTCATATCCAACTGTACCAGCTGAATTGTTACATGACTCTGTCTCCTAGAAGTGGCAAATGGAGATTTGAGTCTGAATTTCAGGGCCACAGTTGCTTGCTTGTTCATTTACTCACTCATTCAACTAATCCTTGAGTGTCTTCAAGGTACCTAAGCATTGCAGTGGTTCTGGGAATTAAGTCTATAAAAGCACACAGTCCTGCCCTCCTGTAACACAGCAGTCACATAACTAGTAAATGCTACTTGATAAGTAATAAATCATAAAGATACTTTAGACTTTCATTTCTTCTTTTCATATCCCAAAGGATTTTTCGAAAGATGTTGCAGAGCAGAGGTTGCCTTTGGATAAACTGGAAGAGAACAACAGACAAAAAGGTAAAAGGATAGATTTGCTTTTTTAAAAATTAATCAGTTATTATTATTATTATTTTGCTGTGGTAAATTACACATAACAGAATCTCTCTCTCTTTTTAAGGGTACAGTTCTGTGGCATTAGATACATTCACATTATGCAGTTATCACCACCATCCATTTCCAGAACTTTTTCATCTTACCTGGTTGAAACTCTGTACTCATTAAACACTAACTCTCCATTTTCCCCTGCTCTAGTTTTATGATTGACTTATTTCACTTAGCGTGTCTTTGTGGCTCATCTATGTTGTATGTGTCAGGAGTTTCTTTTTTTCAGGGGAGGGGAGAGAGAGATACACACAGAACTCAAAGCAAGCTCCAGGCTCTGAGCTGTCAGCACAGAGCCTGAAGTGGGGCTTTAACTCACGGACTGTGAGATCATGACCTGAGCTGAAATCCGACACTCAACCAACTGAGCCACCCAGGGTCCCCTCTTTTTTTTTTTTTTTTAATGTCTTTTATTTTTGAGAGAGAGAGAGAGAGAGAGAGACAGACACAGTGTGAGGGGGTGAGATGTAGAGAGAGAGGAAGAATCCAAAGTAGGCTCCAGGCTCAGAGCTGTCAGCACAGAGCTTGACGCAGGGCTCGAAAACACGAGCTACGAGATCGTGACCTGAGCTGAAGTCAGATGCCCAACTGAGCCACCCAGGTGCCCTGGGAGTTTCTTTATAAGGATAGGATTTTAGGTTTTTAGATTTTAAGGCATTCATCGATTTTTTCTTAAAAAGATACTTATTAAACAATTTTTTCTTACTATTTTGATTATTTCATTTAAATTAATTTTTCTTTCCAAATTAGGCTAGTAATGAATCTTTAAAATCAGAAAAAGGTTTGCAATGGTAATGGTAATTTTATTCTTACTAACCTATTGCATAAATTTGGAATTAAATACTTGTAAAAATTTATAAATTCTGAATTCAAGTTTTGAATAGTTGGGTAAAATAATAGATTAAAAAATTAAAAACATGCTTTGAAGAAATTTATTTAGTGACATTTTTAATGTAGATTTATTTTTGCTTAAGCAGTTTTCTCTTTTGAATTTGAGCAAATGGCTCCAATTTGGCCTTGGGTGTTTTTATTACATTTTTTTCCCTAGGGTCTAGGGTTATGACTATGTATTTAAAATTTTTTCTTAATTTTTATTTACTTTTGAGGGAGAGAGTGTGAGCAGGGGAGGGGCAGAGAGAGGAGGAGACACAGAATCCAAAGCAGGTTTCAGGCTCTGAGCTGTCAGCACAGAGCCCGACATGGGCTCAAACAGATGAACCGTGAGATTATGACCTGAGCTGAAGTCGGACGCTTAACCAACTGAGCCACCCAGGCACCCCGGGTTATGACTATTATTAATCATTCATTAATATTATTATAATATTAATCAGACATTAATTTGTCACATTTTTTAAAATTAAGAAGTTTTATTGCTGAATTTCTAAACATTCTTAAAGAGCTATTTTTTTGGTAGCTTTATTAAATTTTAACAATCTGAATTATATTTTGTGTCTCAATTTCACAGCAAATGACATCTTTATTTCTCAGTACACCATGGGACAGAAGGATGCTCTAAGGGCAATTTTAAAGCAAAAGTAAGTTTCATTTACAAAAAATTGGTGGGACATTTCTTACGTTTTTCTATGGTTCTCAAAGATTAGTTTCATTTTACAATGTGTGAAATATGTATAAAGCATTTTTTATGGCACTGGACACACAGAACAGTTGATAGCTGTTAACAATTATTATTATTATAGAAGTACTGTTCAAGAACTTTATGTGCATTAACTCAATACTCACAAAATCCAATGAAGTGTATTTCACCACATCCCAATTTTAAGAATCCCCATGTTATAGATGAGGAAACTGAAGCACACAGAGATTGATTTTTCCCCGGGTCATTTAGCAAGTAATTTTTGGGCTAGGATTCAGACCCAGGCAGTCTGCCTTTAGAGTTTGCTTTCTTAATTACTTCACTGTACTACTTGTAGCTATGGTCAAGTGGTTCCAAATACATAACACTTATTATTTACTATCCAAGGACATTTAGACTTTTCCTGGTCAAGATTTAAGAAAGCGACAAGGTTAGCGTCTGGATGGAGTGAAGGGAGACCACGGCTACTACTCAATCTAAATGTTCCCTCCCAAGTTTATCTTAAATACCAATGAAACACAAAACCAGCCCTGACAGCAGCACCATGAAAAGCTGGTCTCCACTGCTCTGGCAGCAATTTTTATTATTTTTATCATTAGTGGGGATGGAATGAGCTACATATTCTTAGGCTAAATGTATTCTACTTCTGAACTGGTGAGTTTGGAAGGCCTCTTAGACAATAAGAGAAATGTTTACTTCATTTTGAATTCTCATTTTATTAAAAAAAAGGAAATTTTATATTACTTCAGTAAATGGAAACTCAGTATGGTTATTTTAATAATACAATTAAAATAAACTATTCATAACTATTAAATAAAAACAATTAAAACGTTTATTTTTCCACCTACAGTTGTCCATGGCATACACATTATGCACTGTGAAACGTGGGCCTAACAAAAATAAATACTCTCTCTAAAACACAAGGGTGTGATCTGAGCCAGCCAGAGTTTACTAGCTGGTTGTTTGTCCTCATCATGGTTTTCATTTTTAGCTTTGTTCACCAAACAATACTCAGTATGTGGTATGGTGGTTAGGAGAGAAACTTGGAGGGTAAACTGTACCCTGCAGTTTAGAAATATATAAGAAAAAGTGAAAGTAAGGGAATGAGTTGTGCAGTCTCTCAAATTCTATAGTTGAACCAAAAAATCACAGATTACATCTGACTCATTTGGACAGTGATTACCACTCCTTCCAGTTGACCCCCCAGAAGAAGAGGTTGCTTGCCACTTCAGTAGGGACCTTATCAACTCGTCTTCAAGTGAGAACTCTCCAAACTAAAATCTCACAACTCTCAGATCAGGGAGGGAGAAGTTGTTCATAAACAAATACACAGTGAGCGGTAACAGAATACTACCCATCTTAGTAAGTCTCTCCCCATTTCGGGATAAATGAACAGAATGAAAAAACAAAAACAAACTATGAAGGGCCTTGTGAAGGTGACTGCAATGTACAGAATAATAAATGAATCAGAAATATAAAAAAGACCCATGTTGGGTTAAAAGACATTCTAACTGGATCTCAAGAGGTAGATTTTGCTGTAGTCAATGTCAATTGAATTTATTATTTTTTAAAATGTTTATATTTGAGAGAGACCACGTGAGAGAGGGGCAGAGAGAGAGAGGGACAGAGGACCTAAAGCGGGCTCTGTACTGACAGCAGAGAGCCATATGTGGGACTCAAACTCACCAGTCATGAGATCATGACCTGAGCCACCCAGGCACCCCTTGAATTTATTGTTTTAGAGAATGGTAGATGCAATTTGGCAGAATGATCCTAAAATTTACCTGGAAGGACATACATACTGTTAAGAAATATATACATATGGAATACACATAGTTGAGAATACCTGATTTGGGGGGAGGGAACTGGAATGATGGAGAATTTGTCCCATCTGATATAATATGCTCTAAAGCTGTACTGGTAAGAAGTAATTGACCAGAGCCAGGAATGAAGAGTCTGGCCAGAGTGTCTAGAACAGGGGTCGAATGCCCTTACATGTAGCTGGAGAGGAAGCAAGGGGCTAGGTTATAAACTTTAAAGAAGAGAAGTGGCAAATCATCTTAAAATGTTATGATGCATAATTCTTAAAAGGCTCATTCAGATGACAATTAGCAAAAGATGGATGGGGGGGGAGGTACCTGGGTGGCTCAGTCAGTTAAGCGTCCAACTCTTGGTGTCAGTTCAGGTCGTGATCTTGTGGTTTGTGGGTCTGAGCCCTGCACTGGGCTCTGTACTGCACTGACAGCACAGAACCTGCTTGAGTATTCTCAATCTCTCTTTCTCTGTCCCTCCCCTCTCAAAAAAAAAAAAAAAGGATTGGAAGAGGACTGAACTATAGTCCAGGAAACCAACTAGCTACAAGTTTTGGGGGGATCTCTTTGAGAGAGATTCATTTGGTCCTCAGTACATTGGAGGGTGGTAGAGTGAGGTCAGAAATCACACTGGTTTGGAGAGGAGTAGACAGATTTGGAAGATGTTTTAGAGATGGAATTGACGATTAGGTCTGAAAGTAAAAAAGGAGCTAAGGATGAATCGCAGATTTTTGGTTTCTATACATGCATGGTCAGTGGTAGTGTTCACTATAAAGGAAATTCTTGGGAAGGAATACTTGAGGGAATAAATTTCATTTTGAGATCTTGTTTGGAGGTTCTAGCAGGGGAGCGCAGCTACTCGTATACCCTTGACCGAAGAATGGTCCTCCTCTATTGGGGATGGTCGTCCTCTTCGACCCAGCGCGCAGCTTCCGGAGGGACACACATGGAGTGGTGAGGGAGGAAGGGGACACCCGCCTAGCCAGCCAGATCAGCCAAATCAACCCTGGTGATCAGTGGGGTGACAGATGTCGCAGCCAGATCGCCCTCACATCCCATAAATTTCATTTTGGACATACGAGCCATCCAAGTAAAAAATGTCCAATAGGATATTAAATATAAATGTCAATTTTATAAAAAGTCTAAGCTAGGAATCTAGATGTTAAAAGTAATCAGTATAGGGGAGCCTGGGTGGCTTAGTCAGCTAAGTGTCCAACATTGGCTCAAGTCATGATCTCACCAATCGTGATTTGAACCCAGCGTCCAGCTCTGTGTTGATAGCTCAGAGCCTGGAGCCTGCTTTAGATTCTGTGTCTCCCTCTCTCCTTGTCCCTCCCATGCTCACGCTGTCTCTGTCTCTCTCTCAAAAATAATTTTTAAAAAATTTTAAAAAGGAAGTAATCAGTGTAGAAATTGTAGTTTGATCTTTGGAAATGGTTGAAGTGACTCACTGAGAGTGAAAGAGAAGATTACATAGAGTAGGACTGTAAGAATGTAAAAGCTAGGCAGAAAAGCAGGCTATCTTCTAAATGTGACATAGTTTATCCAGAGATGTGGGAGAGTGTGGTGTTAACAAAGCCAAAGAGAATTAAGTTCTGAGTTTGATATACTCCTCAGAGATAAAGAAAGATAAGGACTGAAAAAAAGTGTCCATTGAATTAAGCAAAACTTATTACTGGCCTTGTTGAGGGCAGTTTCTGCAGCGTATTGGGATAGATGCCATATTCAGAAGATTTAGGAATAAAGAAAAAACTCTAGGGCACCTGAATGGCTCAATCAGTTAAGCATCTGACTCTTGGTTTTGGCTCAGGTCATGATCTCAGTCATGATATCGGCCCCCACGTCAGCTCTGTACTGTTGGTACAGAGACTGCTTTGGATTCTGTCGCTCTCTCAAAATAAATAAATAAACTTTAAAACTTTTCTTAAAAAAAAAATGAAGAAACAGTTTCTTCTGCATGACAGTTGTGTATTTTCCCAGCTCTTTACACTTAGAAGCTATTTATATTTGTTATGTTGAGCATTTAATTTGATAATTAGAAAAAAATAAAACTTAAAAGCCTGAAAGAAGTTGATGTCTGGTTTTACATTTTAAATTTTTTATTAAAATTTTTTTAATGTTTATTTATTTTTGAGAGAGAGAGGGAGACAGAGTATGTATGAGCAGGAAAGGGGCAGAGAGAGAGAGGGAGACACAGAATCTGAAGCAGACTCCAGACTTGAGCCATCAGCATAGAGCCCAATGCAGAGCTTGAACCCATGAACTGTAAGATCATGACCTGAGCCAAAGTTGGACGCTTAACCAACTGAGCCACCCATCCACCCCTAGTTTTACATTGTTATTTCTCTTGTTGGTTAATTTATTTTTATTTTTTATTCATTTCAATGTTTGTTTACTTTTTTTCTCGTATAGTTCATTGTCAAGTTGGTGTCCATATAATACCCAGTGCTCTTCCCCACAAGTGCTCTCCTCCATGACAATCACCCCTCTTCACTTTCCCCTTCCCCCGTCAGTTCATTTTCAGTATTAAAGAGTCTCTCATGATTTGCCTCCTTCCCTCTCCCTAACTCTTTTTCCCCCCTCCCCCTCCCCATGGTCCTCTGTTAAGTTTCTGCTCTTAGATCTATGAGTGAAAACATATGGTATCTGTCCTTCTCTGCCTGACTTATTTTGCTTAGCATGACACCCTCGAGGTCCGTCCACTTTCCTACAAATGGCCAGATTTCATTCTTTCTTATTCCCATGTAGTACTCCATTGTATAGATAAACCACATCTTCCTTACCCATTCATCAGGTGATGGACATTATGTTCTTTCCATGATTTGGCTATTGTAGAAAGTGCCGCCATGAACATTGGGGTACATGAACATTGGGGTACATGTGCTCCTATGCATCAGCACTCCTGTTTCCTTTGGGTAAATCCCAAGTGGCACTGCTGGGTCATAGGGGAGTTCTACTGTTAATTTTTTGAGGAGCCTCCACACTGTTTTCCAGAGCGGCTGTACCAGTTTACATTCCCACCAACAGTGTAGGAGGGTGCCCGTCTCTCCACGTCCTCCCCAGCATCTATAATCTCTTGATTTGTTCATTTTAGCCACTCTGACTAGCATGAGGTGGTTTTGATTTGTGTTTCTCTGATGATGAGTGATGTTGAGCATTGTTTCATGTGTCGTTGGCCATCTGGATGTCCTCTTTGGAGAAGTGTCTGTTCATGTCTTCTGCCCATTTCTTCACTGATGTTTATTTACTTTTGAGACAGAGACAGAGTGTGAGTAGGGGAGAGGCAGAGAGAGAGGGAGACACAGAATCCAAAGCAGGCTCCAGGCTCTGAGCTGTCAGCACAGAGCCCAGTGTGGGCCTCAAACTCACAAACTGCGAGATCATGACCTGAGCCACCCAGGTGCCCCTCTTGTTAATTTAATGTACTCAGGAAGAATGATCAATCTTTTTTTTTTTTTAAGAATGACCAATCTTAAAGGGTAAGTCACATTCAGACTTAACACAGGAATACTGAAAGATAGGAATATCTGAATTGTATTTTCTTCATATACCACATAATCAGATATATATCGAGAGCCTGCTTTGTGCTTATTTCTTTCTCACTTGCTGTTTGGCATTTAAGAAGTTCCCCTTCTCTGCCCCCATCCACTCCAGGTTTCTTTGAACTTAGTTGGAGAGAATATGTGCACATGTGGAGGAATGAGTGATTCGAACTGTAATAGGAAACACCACTGCATTTAATAGATTATGAAACTGTTCTGCACATTTAAACCATGCAAGAGCTGCTCCTCAAGCTCAGTTGTGTACCGTAGGCAGTAAAAGCAAAAGGAGCCATGAAGGGACAGATCAATTGGAAGTGTTTAAGGACAAATTTTTGAAAAGGGGAAGGCTTGTGTTGGATCTTAAAGGGAGTTAACTGGAAGAAGGTTGAGAGATCAGTGAGAGAAAGCACGGAGTCAGCTGTGGGAAGGCTGTGGTGCAGTCAGTGAGGAGGAGTGGGACTCCTGAGAGTCGTCTGTGAGGTGACAGGAGGAGTATATAGGAAGCGAGGGCATGGCCAGAGGATGGTATGTGTGGAAGGTCAAACAGAAGAAATTGGCCTATTTATTTGTCTCTTGGGAACAATTTTTAGATTGTTGAATGGTGGAGAAATGTATTTGGGAAGTTTTTAAATGAGTAAAATCTGCAAGAATGAAATAGTTGGCAGGAGGTGATGGAGTCTTTTTTTTTTTTTTTTTTTACCAGGGAGGGAGAAGCCCGAGGGAGAAGTGCTCCTCTGAGAGAGCTAGATATGGGAAGATCTCTAGGAGTCGTACCCTGACCCAGCCTTACTGTCTGTGTCTTGATCAAGTGAATTCTGTTACCTCTGTGAACCTCTTTTTCATCTATAAAGTTAGGAAGTTAGAATGGGCGGCCTATTAGGTTCCCCCGTCTCTGTAGTTCTGGGACACGTTCCTGCAATTGTGATGAAATAGTGGACAACTTGATGACTCAGCGAGGTGTGAGAAGTGGAAGATAGAGAAGTCCAGGTAACTTCTAAATTCTGAGACAGAGAAAAATGATCCTCTTCGTCAAAATGAGGAAATATCAAAGAGGAGTAAGTTTAAGAGCTGCTCTGAGTCTTCCTAGAGATCGGGGAGGGGGGTGTTCAGCAGCTAGAGATGGAGTGCCTTCTGCCTGATCTTACTGAGATTTGCCTAGGGATTCTGCAGGGTTTTTGGTTAATTTTTTAAATATTTATTTTTGAGGGAGAGAGAGAAAGAGAGTGAGAGTGGAGGAGGGGCAGAGAGAGAGGGAGACACAGAATCTGAAGCAGGCTCCAGGCTCTAAGCTGTCAGCACAGAGCCCAACACGGGGCTCAAACACACCAACCATGAGATCATGACCTGAGCAAAAATCAGATGCTTAACTGACCTAGCCACCCAGGTGCCCTGTGTCAGTCTGTCTGTCTGTCTGTCTCTCTCTCTCTTTTTCAGGCTAAATATAAAACAAAATCAACCAGTTTTTTTTTTAAGTATTTAGTTAAATCTTTTATTATAAATATGTGCCTATTTGCTCTCATTTTTAATCAGGCTGCTTAAAACTTTTGTTCCCTGTTTTAACAAACTATGTGACATTTATTTAACCTAAATGAGCTAGAATTGAAAAAATTTTAGCAGTTTTAACAATTTATCTTAGGTTGTCTTCCTTTGGGAGTAGCACATAATACTCGAATTCTTAGAACCTTTTCGATGTGATTTGAATTAATACTTCTGGATTATATGTCTTTGTAATTGTGTCCTTGTCATTTTTGCATATGTAAGTCTTATTATCTGAAATTTCACAGCCTTCAAGAAGTTATCTTATTTCTTTAGTGTTTAGTTAGTGGCCTGACCTTTCATAGATTTCGTGAACCAAGTGACTGGTAAGATCCTTATAGGGAAAACCAAGTGATCTAATGTTTTAAAAAAATCAAGAAAACCCACCGTCAGCAGATTACCACTGTAGGTGCTTCTTGAAATGGCTCAGGGTAGCTTGCTGAATACATTTTTATGCCTTTTTTACTTACAGAACTCAAAACATGCCTGCTTTTAAGGAGGTAAAAGTACAGCTTTTAGAAGATGCAGGCACAGAAAAAGATGCTGTTACTCAGGAGACCAGAACTTCACCCAGTGGAATTGATTCGGCTACGACCGTGGCCGCAGCAACTGCGGCTGCCATCGCAACAGCAGCTCCGCTGATAAAAGTATGTATTTTTTCCCAGATACTCCCAGCATCGTTGTGAGATGTAAAAATATTTGTTAGGAACTGATTCTACAAGTGATTGTATCCACCTGTAGACTAAGGTTGTTCTAGTTGCTCTCAGTTTGAAGTAATTTTTCTGTTCGTGGTTGTATATTACCTCTCAGGTGTTGAGACTTACTTCCCTTTGCTGTGATAATGCTAGAGGGCCTAGGACTGGCCAGATTTGGCGCCGAAATATCTTATCCAGGGAGCCCCCACATCCTCGGCAACCTGGGACAACTGCTCATCATTATTTTAGAACTAGAAAGGCACTCCGAGATTGTCTGGGCCACCCGCCTCAGTTTGCAAATGGGCAAACAGGTCCCCAGGCTAATAGGTGGCCGAGCTAAGACTAGGACTCCAGGCTGCTGACCTAATTGTGTATGAGATGAGTGAAGTATCAAAAGCTAATTTGTTGTGTGATCTGCTTCCTTTTAATTACCGTTTAAGTATTTTATTTCTGGCATTATAAAAATTCTTTTGTTGCCAATGTGTTATTTTCTTAATGAGAGAAAAGATATCCAGGTTAGCTATCTTCTGCCTTTTATTCCTGTGATTCTAAAAATAAAGATACGAAATCATCAGAGATTTAGAGAGTAAAAATCCAGTTTGATCATTTTTAAAAGCAATCACTTTAAACAACATTTCTAGTAACAACATCTTTTTGATATCATTTGATATTTTATTGTTTTAGGTACAGAGTGATTTGGAAGCAAAAGTCAATTCTGTTACAGAATTACTCAATAAGTTACAGGAGACTGATAAACAGCTACAGCGTGTGACAGAGCAGCAAACAAGTGTTCAGAATAAACATGAGAAACTACATTGTCATGATCATGAAAAGCAAATGAACATGTTTATGGAGCGGCACATGAGGCATCTTGAAAAATTACAACAGCAGCAAATAGATATTCAGGTACCTGTAATAAAGCCAGCATGTATCTATGGTCTTTTATCACTTGCATCGCTAAACTGATATCCATTGATTATCGCAGTAGCTCATTAGATTGTTACAGCTTTAGTTCTTAAATAACGATTTGCTTGTTATCACTCCTCGTCTCCACGTGGAGACCTCTCTGCATATTCTAGTTCAAGTATCTTATTTATTTTGGAATTTCTAAGTCCTGGGATAGTACCCAGCACTCAGGTACTTCGTATGTGTGTGTGTGTGTGTGTGTGTGTGTGTGTGTGAGTGTGTGAACATACATATTTGTATATATATACCCACACACACATTTTTTTTAATGAATGAATGACCTGCACTATAAATGCATTGGTTTTAATTACTTTTATTTTTGTCTAATTAATGTTTAAATTTAAGACTTAAAAAAATTAAAATACCACATTTGGAAGAATACAGAACAATGTTTATTTATTATAGCTCAGTATGTTATCACGGAATAAAACACTAATATTCTATAATCTTCAAAACTTCTTAATAGAGCTTGGCTTGAGCTTTCCATGTAGTTGAAGATAGTATTTTGATAAATGCTTAATAAAATGAAATTTGTTGAGTCTGTCCCATATATTTTATATTAAGAGATCTCTAGACATTTTTGAGAATTCTGTAAAGCTATAAATCTTTTTAGGTTTACCTTTAACTGGTATGAGACCCTCTTTTGAAGTCAGTTTTATTAGGTAAGATACATATACATTCCAGGTATTTTAATAAATAGTACAGAAAACTGCTGTCATTGTAGTTCCTGTTTATATTTAAATGCGTATGTTATTATTGCTGCTACTAATTTGAGTGTCTATTAGCAATGTTTTTTAACCCTTGACTTCAAACAAAATCATGGAGGATATAAAAGACGAGATGTTTTGAAATTCTCTGGTTGGAGTAGAGTCTAGGGCTCCTTCCTTTTGGTCATCTCCTAGTATGCCTCAGTTGAGTCATCTCTGAAGTAGAAAGAGGGAAACTGAGGTTTAGAATGATTAAATAAAATGATCAAGGTCACACCACAGAGCCAGGCTTAACCCAGTGACGTCACTGCTGCAATACATCATTGCATATGATATATGTATTTTTATTGTTTATTAAATCTAATACGTTGTTTTCAAGTCCTCTAATAAATTTTAATGTAGTCAGTCACTTAGCTCTTTCAAATGGAATTTGAAATTGATAAAATAATTTTATGTCTCCTAGACTCATTTCATTAGTGCTGCGCTCAAGACCAATAGCTTTCAGCCCGTTAGTATGCCTCCTTCCAGAGTGGTGGAAACATATTCTGCACAGCCAGACTCTTCTCATCTTGGGAGCACTAATCTGCCTTCACATAACACATTTGCTCCCAGACAAGGTAAAATATGTAGTTCTCTGTGAATAAAACATGTTAGCTATGAATTTTCTTTATAATATGTCAGCCAAAAACTTGTTGACTAGGTGGTGGAAGACTTAGTCTTCATTATATAAAATTAGTTCTTTTAGGTTAATTTTTTGGTCATTTCAAAACTTGTTCAGTCAAGTTAAGAGTCATGTCCTATTGTATGGTTTTAATTAATAACTTTCATAAATTGTCAGAAGCACAAGTCTAGAAAAGTGTCATTTGTCTAATATCAAAAAATGCTTGTAATCAATTTTCCAATTCCCTGACTGCACATTTACTCTTTTTCTTGATTCTGTTGGGAGAGAAACCACCTGAGTACAGTAATAAACTATTTCTAATTATTTTCACAGTTAGTAATGTAAGTTCATCTATTTTAATAGAATTTTAAAAATCTTTGTTTATAGTAACAACAAAGGAATGCATAACATATTTGTATTAAAACCCTGGAATTTAAAATACATGAATAAATATGTTTCCAAATTATTAATATTTGAATAACGAATCAATGAAAATCAAGGGCTGTTTAATCATACACAGACCCATGTAGTACAATATCCCCAACATTTGATCCATTAGACCAGTTATATTACAGGCGTATTAAAGACTCCTTATACTTGTAAGCTGCTTTATATTTTTCCACAAATGAGTGGTCCTTACCAAACTGTTGTGACAGTATGAATCAGTCTTAAGCCCAGAAAGGTTAGAACTTGCCTGCTTCTGGTCACCTGACTTGACGGTGAGTTTATGAGTTTGGCCAGAACTCAGGTTTCAATATGACCCAGCTATATGCTTTCAAAAGAAGTGTACATTTCATTCTCCATTCCAGAAAATTATTTACTCATGATTTTGTTTTTTTTAGACTTGAGTTTTAAAGGAAAAAATACATGTTTTGTTGGTTATATACTGAATTGGTTTCTATGTATATTTTAGTGAAAGAAATTTAAAACAAATGAGTAAATATAAACTTAAAAGTTAAACTTTTTATCTTTTAACATTTTTAATTTATTTACTTATTTTTTTTCAATTTAAAAAAATGTTTATTTTTGAGAGAGACTGAGCATGAGCAGGGGAGGGGCAGAGAGAGAGAGAGAGACAGACAGACAGAATCCAAAGCAGGCGGCAGGCTCTGAGCTGTCAGCACAGAGCCCAATGCAGGGCTCGAACTCACCGGGAGATCATGACCCCAGCTGAAGTCAGATGTTTAACCAACAGAGCCACCCAGGCACTCCTACTTATTATTTTTTTAGAGAGAAATAGCATGAGTAGGGGAGAGGGGTAAAGGGAGAGAGAGAGAATCTTACGTAGGCCCCACACTCAATGGGAAGTGATGTGGGGCTTGGTCACACAATCCTGGGATCATGACCAGAGCAGAAATTAAGAGCTGTATGCTGAACCGACTGAGCCACCCAGGTGGCTTTTTGTTTTTCAAGACTTTTTCTTGGGCATACATTATTTTTATGTACTGCAGTTGTAGCATAAATTTAATTTTGTACTGCTTTTTACTAGCATATCAGAAGTATTTCTTATGTTTACATAATTATAATATTAATTTTTAATGACGAGAGGATAGTCTATTGTAGTCAATAGATTCACAATTTACTTGACAGTTATTGGACACTTAGGCAGATTTTAAAGTTTTTTCCTTATAAATAATACTGTGATGTAATCATCATATATGTAATTTTTTTTCTTCTAGGTTATTTCCTCAGGATAAATTCCCAGGAGTAAGATTACTAGATCAAAGTGTATAAAAATTTTAAGACTTCCTATACTTAGTGCCAGATGGTTTTATTAGTTTTCGTGCCAGGAGCAGTGTCTGGCTATGCCATTTTCACTACATGAAATTGCACTGCATATTGTCATGTTGTTTTTTATTTTCTTCTTTATTAGCTGTAAGTGTAAAATGTCTATAGCCTAAATTTCTTTTGATTTCTAGTGAGGATGGAATTATTTCTATATACTTGTAATTTGTATATCCAGTATAACTCGCTTTATTTTAAAAATATGGGGAAGAGTAACACTCTACAAATTAAAACTGATGCTCTTTTTAAAATAAATTGAACTTATTTTTGTTATTTCCTATCAAAGCATCTTCTAGAGAGGTTGAAGATAAGGATTTTGATAAACAGAAATCTCCATTGGAGACGCCAGCACCTCGCAGGTTTGCTCCTATACCTGTTTCAAAGGATGATAAAATCTCAAAGAGGGAAAATCCTGTGGAAGAAAAAGAAAATATGGAGATGGCAGGTCATCCAGGTAATAGAGCAATCATAACTGGCAGTCACCACTTTATTTAGACCTACCTGTGATTAGGAACAGATTTCCACAACCGTGACTTATAATTCTCTTATACGCCAGGTAGTAATGAGAGTAGGAATGCTATTTTCAGTAATTTTCTTTAAATGATACTTATTGGGCACATCAAGCTTCTCTAGATTCTTCGTAGAAGGAGTTGGAGGTATACAGTTAGAATTATTTTGATTATTTTCAACAGGTTATTACTTAAGCCTTTAATGAACAAGTTCTGTTATTAGTAAAAATAATGTTTTACTAAAGATAAGGCTGATCATTAGAGCATGTTTTCTTATATTGTTCTTAGGTGTGAATTTCAATAGTAAAACTCAGAAATTTAACATTTATTACTGTGTTCAGTTGGAAAAAGTGTTAAGGTATTAACTATTTAATAGCAATCAAGAACTTTTATTTATCTTATTTATTTTAAGTTTTTTTATTTTGAGAGACAGAGAGACAGAGAGAGAGAGAGAGACAGCCCGAGTGGGGGAGGGGCAGAGAGAGAAGGAGTGAGAGAATCCTACACAGGCTCCGCTGACCGCACAGAGCCTGATGCTGGGTTCCATCTCAGGAACTATGAGATCATGACCTGAGCCAAAATCGAGTTGGACGCCTAGCTGGCTGAGCCACCAGATGCTCAGACAAGAACTTTTATAAGTGACCTGAAATAATAATTTGTTACAGACCCTTAAAATAAAGCCCTTCTAGTAAAAGTAAGTGAAAATGTTAAATATAAGTTTTTATTCTGGGGATCACTTCAATGCATTCAAGTCTTGTCGTGGATGCATTTAAAGAGTTTTAAAGATACTAAAATCTTTACTAAACCAACTTCACCAAAAGATAAAAGTTGTTAAGCAGTCTCATTAAAGATGAGGCTGAAGGAAAAATTCAACTAACAGTTGTTGCAAAGAAACAGTCGAATCTCCCTTTAGCTCTCGATAAAAATCTTGCAGTTTACTGGGCTTTGTGATGATGATATGTCTCATTCAGATTTTTTTTTCTGTGATAAAAATAAATTCAGCTTAAACTTTTACCAGTGTAGTTTTCATGAGTTATATATACTTGGTTTTACTTGAGTGTGTTTAATGCCTACAAATATATCTGAGCTACTATATAGAAAAGAAATAGTACTTAAAAAATAATACTATATTTCTCTTATTGTAGGAAATGTAAGACTATTGGAACAGATTTTGAATAATCATGACTCTTTGACAAGAAAAAGGGAATCTTCAGATAAAACCTCACTAAATAGGTCAAAAATAGAATGGAATCCGGAGAGGAGAGACAGGTAAAATACAAGACATTGGAATGAAAGCTATATTGAAGAGCCTTGTTTATTTCTAAACTATCTTTAGGCATTTTGATAAATGTATAGCATTGCTTTAAAATTTTTTTTAATGTTTATTTTTAAGAGACAGAAACAGAGAAAGACAGAGTATGAGCAGGGGAGGGGCAGAGAGAGAGGGAGACACAGAATCCAAAGCAGGCTTCAGGCTCTGAGCTCTCAGCGTCGAGTCTGATGCAGGGTTTGAACCCATGAACCTTGAGATCATGACCTGAGCTGAAGTTGGACGCCTAATCGACTGAGCCACCCAGGTGCCCTGTTGTATAGCATTGCTTTTAAGAGTGATCTTAGATTTACTATTTTCTGCAGCTACCATAGCTAGCTCTTTTCTATACTACAGGTATAAAATGAATGTATCTAATTTTCTCAAAATGCAGATTTTTTTTATGTTTTTTATTTATTTTTGAGAGAGAGAGAGAGACAGCACGAGCAGGCGAGGGGCAGAGAGAGAGGGAGACATAGAATCTGAAGACAGACTCCAGGCTCTTAGCTAGCTGTCAGCACAGAGCCCGATGCAGGGCTCAAACCCACAAACCATGGGATCATGACCTGAGCTGAAGCCAGACGCTTAACCGACTGAGCTACACAGGCGCCCCAGGAGATTATTTTTTAAAAATATTTATTTATTTTTGAGAGAGAGAGAGAGATAGTACAAGCAGGGGAAGGGCAGAAAGAGAGGGAGAGACAGAATCTGAAGCAGGCTCCAGGCTCAGCTGTCAGCACAGAGCCCAGTGATGGGCTCAAACTCATGAACTGTGAAATCATGACTTGAACTGAAGTCAGGTACTTAACCAACTGAGCCATTTAGGCATCTCCAGATTAATTTCTGATGAGTGCAGATTACTTATTTCTGATGAAATTATATTTGAGATTCGATGCAAAATTAATCCAGTGCAGGCTAGAGGAAACTGGGTTGCTAGTATGAATGAAATGAGGCTAGCCATGAGTGGATGGTCAATGTAGATGAATAAGGGTATATGGAGCTCTTTCTACTATTGTATACTATTCCTCTACTATTCTTTCTACTTTTGTATATGTCTAAAATTTTACATAAATTTTTTAAAAAGTAAATCTAGGTTATATTTTTATCTTGGTATGGAAACTATAATAATAAAATCTAACAGCCACATTATTACTATTTTCATGTGAAGATAGTTACAGTTTTAGGCCATTTGCTTTTGATGTAATTACTGATAAAAGGTTTATGTCTGCCTTGTTGCTATGTGTTTTATATACATCTTAGGTCTTTTTATTTTATTCCACTGTTTCTCTCTATTGCCTTCTTTATATTAAGTAGACATTAATATTATTCTCTTGTTTCTTTTAATATACATTTTGAGTTGTTTTCTGAGTGATTGCCCCAGGGATTATAATTAACATCTTAATTTAAAACAATCTAGTTTGGATTAATACCCCCAATTTAATTTCAAGAGGATTCAAAAACTCTGTTCTAGTCTTAGCTCCTTCCCATACCCTTTCTTTCTGCTGTTATTATAATACATATTACATCTTTATACATTATAAACCCATCTATAAAGCTCGATAATTTTTGCTTTATACAGTTGTCATTTATATAAGATAGAAGAAAACAAAAATACATTTATACTTTTTATATTTACTATATTAAGTTTTACCAATACTCTTTATTTTTTCATATATATTTGACTTAGTTTCTAGTGTCCTTTTATTTGACCCTGAGAGACTCCCTTTAGTATTTTCTATATACTAAAGGGAAGTCTGCTAGTGATGAATTTCCTCTTTTGTTTACCTAGGAATGTCTAAATTTATCTTTTACTTTTTTTTTAGTATAGGTGACATGCAGTGTTGCATTATTTTTTGATGTACAACGTACTGATTCAGCGGCTCCGTATGTTATACTGTGCTAACCACAGGTGTAACTATGGTCTGTCATCCAGTGCTACTATAATGCTGTTGTAATATTCTAATGTAACATTCTCTAAGCTGCACCTTTCATCTCTCTGACTTAGCCGTTCCATAACTGAAAGCCTATACATTTCCCTCCCTTTTACACCTTTTTGCCTATTTCCCTGGCTCCCTCCCCTCTGGCAACCACCATTTTTCCCCTGTATTGATGGGTTTGTTTCTCCTTTGTTTAATTGTTTTTGTTTTTTAGATTCCACATACAAGTGAAATCATATGGAATTTGTCTTTGTCTGATTTGTTTCACTTAGAATAATACCTTCTAGGTTCATCCATGTAGTTGCAAATGGCAAGATCTCATTCTTTTTTATGGCTGAGTGATATTGTAATATCCCTTCCTAATGCATTCATCTGTTGATGGACACTTAGCAACTTAGGTTGCTTCCCTATCTTGGGTATTGTAAATAACATTGCATAATAAATAGGGGTACATATATCATTTTGAATTGGAGTTGTTATTTTTTTTTTCATTTTGGTAAATACTCTAGTGGAATTGCTAGACTATATGGTATTTCTACTTTTAATTTTTTGAGAAACCTTCATACTCTTTTCCACAGTGACTGTACCAATTTACATTCCCACTAACAGGGTACAAGGGTTCCTTTGCCTCCATGTCCTTGCCAACGCTTTTTATTTCTTGTCTTTTTAATACTTGCCATTTGGACTGGATTAAGATAATAATCTCATTTTGGTTTACATTTCCATGATTAGCGATGTTGAGCATCTTTTCATGTGTCTGTTGACTCTCTGTCTGTTTTCCTTGGAAGACTGTTTATTCAAGTCCTCTGCCTATTTTTTTAGTCGGATTCTTTGAATATGATGAGTTATTTTTCTCTTTCTGCTTTTAAGATTATCTCTCTAGCTTAGGCATTTGATAGTTTGACTATGATGTATCTTAGTGTGGATCTCTTGGAGTTTATCCTACTTGAAGTTTCTTGAACTTCTTGGATGAATGGATTAATAGTTATTAAATTTGGGGGAGGGTTGGCCATTATTTCTTTATATAGTTAAATAGTACACGTAACCTTTCTCTTCTCTTAGGACTATGTTGTTTGTTGGTATGCTTGATAGTATCTCACAGATCTCTGAGGCTCTCAATTTTTTTTCATTCTTCCCCCTCCTCCCATTTCTCAGTTTGAATAATCTCAACCTATGTTCAAGTTCAGTGATTCTTTTTCTGCCAACTCAAACAAATATGCAGCTTGGCCCCTCTAGTGAATTTTACATTTTATTGTATTTTCAACTCCAGACTAATTAGTTTTTTATTTCTTTGTTTAAAATAGTTTCTATCTCTTTATGGATAGTTTTTATTTGGTAGGATTTCATTCTTATACTTTAATTACTTCAGTATAATTTTCCTTTAGTAATAGCTAATATGTAGTCCTTGCCTAGGAAGTCCAATATTTGGGATTCCTCAAGGACAGTTTCTGGTAACTATGTTTTTTCCTGTGTGTGAGCTATACTTTTTTGTTTCTTTGTGTGTCTCATAACTTTTTGTTGAAAATTGGACATTTCAAATAATACGGTGTGGCAACTCTGGAAATCAGATTCTTCCATCCCCTAGCAGTTGTTGTGTTGTTTTTGTTGCCGTCTGTTTAGTGACAAGTTCTGTAAAGTTTGTGTTTTTTGTCATGTGTGTCGGTTCTCTGTCTGGTTAGCTGAGTCTGCTAATGATTAGAAAGCGACTCCCTTAACCACTTGGAAACTGTCAATCTCCCTCGGAGTGTCCAGGGGCTCTGTGTGTGTACACACGTGTGCACACGTGCACGCATGCATACACGTGGTATCGAGGCACACCTTCAGCGAGGCACCGCTTGACACGAGGGATTAGGCTTCTCTCAGAGCTTGTTGAGCATTCCCGGAGTCCCGTATATGCACATGGCCTTCTGGGTCCCCAGTTCAGGCTAGCGAGCTCCACCACAGATGTCTCATACCCCAGAGTTTTAGCCTGTTGGCATTCCTTGTTTACCTCAACTGCTACAGCCCCCTCAAAATTGACCTGACAGTAGGGTTTTTCACCAAGCTAGCTCTGAGTCAGGTCAAATAAAGAGAATTCCTGTGAATGGGACTTTTTGAAGTGCTCCAAACCTGTTCTGCCCTTTTGAGTGGCAGTTAGGCGGTTGTTTTTCACAGCTACAGGGGTTATGAAGCTGATTTTCAAGGCTACCACAGAGTTAAGGAAAGGGTCGTGGGATGAAGCAAATTCAAAATGCCATAAAACTCGCTGTTCTTACTGAGAGTCAGCCGTTTTCTTGATGAAATGTTCCTTGAGTTGTTGCAAGCCTTTATTTAATTTCTAGAGTTCTGAAAAAGCTGATTTTGACCATTTTTTTCCCTGTGTTCTCTTTACTCTCTTTAAAAAAATTGTTTTTAATGTTTTGTTTATTATTGAGACAGAGAGAAATAGAGCACAAGAGGGGGAGGGTCAGAGAGGGAGACACGGAATCTTAAGCAGGTTCTGGGCTCTGAACTGTCAGCACAGAGCCTGATGTGGGGCTCGAACCCATGAACCATGAGATCATGACCTGAGCTGAAGTCAGCCGCTTAACCGACTGAGCCACCCAGATGCCCCTGTCTTCTCTCAGCTCTTATGGAGGAGTGTACTTTCAGAGGTCCATGCTTTACCCTTATGCTCTTTTCCTACTATGCCTAAACTAATCTGGTCAGAGTAATTTTGTGTCTTGTGATTTTCTGTGTTTCATATATTTACTCACTTGACTGATTAATTTCATTTTACCATTCAATGGAACACCATTTAGTACTGGATAACTAAGAATGTATCAAAGACTTATATATTCAAATGTTTGCTGAATTTATGACAATTTAGGAAACTTTATTTTTAAATCTTTCATAGCATTGACACTCTCTCCTGTCAAAGTTATCCTTCCTATGAAGACATAGGAACAGCTAAATTGACTGTGCAGAGATCTGATGGTTTTCTTCATGACCCTGGCCAAAAGAGGAAAGAAACAAATGACATAGTCCAGGTAAAGTGGGAACAGGTAAAAATTATGAAGAAATATAAATGTTTTCAGGACAGAAAGCAAGCAAAAGGATGAAGACAACGCCTTGAAAAAGATAGACCAGCTCAGTCTTTTCTCTTTACAAAACTTTCTCAGAAGTTTAGATGATCTCTACTTATGGCTCTTTGACTAGGAATGCCACATGGCCACTGCTAGCTTTCCAGCTTCTGTTGGAGAGGGAAAAACGGGGAAAGAGAACTGTAAATGGCCTTTGTTTATCTGATCCAGAGTGTCTGCCGTACTTAGCGAGTGCCAACTTGCTCTTAATTTGTTTTCACTTTCTTTCCCACATATAACTTTTATTGGCCACTGGACTTCCCAGCACTTCTGTAGACTTACCAGCCCTATTTACTTAATATTCACATTAGTACTTCTAAATGGAAAGAAACCTTAATTGCCAATTTTATTTTTTAATTTTAATTTTTTTGATGCTTATTTTTGAAAGAGAGGGAGAGGGAGAGAGAGATGGAGCACGAGCGGGGAAGGGTCAGAGAGAGAAGGAGACAGAGAATCCAAAGCAGTCTTCAGGCTCTGAGCTGTCAGCAACAGAGCTTAATGTGGGGCTCAAATCCACAAAACTGTGAGATCATAACCTGAGCTGAACTTGACCGCTTAACTGACTGAACCACACACACGCCCTCTTTTAATTTAATTTTTAATTACAGTATACTTGACATGTAATATTATACTAGTTTCAGGTGTACAACATAGTGGCTCAACAAATAGACATTTTTATGACATGCTAACTGTAAGTATAGTTACCATTTGCCAAGTACTCGTTTTATAGCTCTTCAGTTTGACAAATTGAGTCCGTGGAATGTATTGGCATAGTATATGGCCCCAACTATAGGAATAGCTCTTGCTTGTGTTAAAATAATTAGTATGAACTTTATATGGTAACATTTTTGTTTTTTTCTTCTAAGCCAGAAGAGTCTCTGATTATGTCGAGTCTTGCTGATCTTCCACAGAATTCCGTAAAGCTTCAAACAACCAATAAAAGATCTGTCTTGAAAGATGCTGAGAAGATTTTGCGAGGAGTACAAAACAATAAAAAAGTGCTTGAAGAAAACCTGGAAGCTATTATTCATGCAAAGGATGGAGCCGCCATGTATTCACTAATCAGTGCTCTATCTACCAACAGGTGAGACGGGCTGTCTGCGTCCCAAGATTAGTCATGGAATTGCCAGTTGTTAGGCTTTCTGTATTTTTCTCTATGCATTTCATTTTGCTTAATGTGTTTCAGTGTTTTGAAAAGGTTATTTCCTTTGATGATGTGGACTCATTATAAAGTTGGGATTTAGATACCTACCTGTTGTTATTACTTTTTACAGACGTGAAATTTTCCTTTAATTTTTTTTTTCTTTCTTCGGTATATATCCTTTGGGATCTATTCAAACATCCTTCAAACACTTGGTGAAAACTAATAATATTGGTTTTTCTTTTTCAAAGAAGGACTGTGGGCTACACATTAGGTTCAAAACTAGGTAGGAGACCTGATCTTGTTCCTATTTTCAGAACGTTAAATGCTAATTTAAGACCATTCTTTTTTCTCTTTTATAGAGAGATGTTAGAGAAGATTCGGATCAGAAAGACAGTAGATGAGTGGATTAAGACTATTTCTGCAGAAATTCAGGTAGGTTTTAGAAAAAATAGAATTATGTGAATTCTCAAGAGTTAATTTCCAAATATCACACTTATTCTCAAAATATTTCTTATATGTAAGTTTCTTCATAATTTTTAATTTCATTGTTGCTTCATACTTAGTAATGCGTTTCATTTTACTTATTAGGAAGTGCTTTTCCTCATAAATTACATAGCCCTTATCTGGTAAATTTTTGGATAATAACTAAAATATGAGTAATTTGAAAGAAAATTTATCAAAAGCATTTAGAGAGAAAAAAAGTATACTTACAAAAACATTTCAAGACAGCAGATTTAGAAGCATTTGCTTGGCAAAATAAAAACACCAAAGTTACTTAAAGGGAAAATATCACAAAAGATTTCTCAGGTTTCTAAGTTTACAAGAAGTCAGTCCCAGATGAAAAAGGCTCTACTTTTTTACCTCCCAAAGCTCACAATTTATCTTTAGACATTAGCACTGCAAAAATCAAGCAGAGTTGTATTCATTAGAGGGCAAGTAATTTAAAGGAAATTTTTAAACTTTTAAATATTTGAGGGGCACAAGTAGACAAGACAACTCCGTGATTTCGTCTTGGTGTGCACAGTGTTTTCTTCTGACTGTAAGACGTGTGTATATGGTTGCTCACAATGGTAGCAAGATGAAGTGTCAGTTCGGTTTCCACATCAATAAACCCTAAAGTGTATTACTGCAGTTTGTTGTTTTAGAATGCATATCTCTAGTGTTACAAAGAAATGATATTATCTACTATATGATGCACCAAAAAAAATTGAACTAATAGAAGATTGGGAGATTAGTTTTAGCTGTGTAGACAACTACAATGTATGTCACATTAATACTGTGAATTCATTACAAAGTATGTTTGTTTAAATCTTCAAGCGATTTTAATTTATAAATACTTCAGAGTTGTATTCAAAGTTGTTTACTTTTTTGAAATTTATTTTTTTAACTTAACTCTTTGAACCTTTACTGTAGTCCTGTGGTTCAGACATCAAAAATTGTAAGATTTGTAACGAAAAGTTGCCCTCCTACTCCTGTACCTCATCTGCTATTTCTCATTCCCCCTCCTCCGAGGGTAAGGCACCAATCATTTTAGAGTTTTCCTTATTCTTCAAGAGAGTTTTTATTCATATGTAAGGCAATAAAATTAGTTTGTAAAGCATTTAAATTTGCTAGATTATGTTCTCTAATAGCAGAAAATAAATTCTAATGCTTTAGATGTGTAAGCACTAGTCAGATTTTAAGTAATTTGAATTTTGGTTATGTTAAGGATGAACTGTCAAGAAAAGATTGTGAACAAAAGAGATTTGATCAGAAGAATCCAAGGACCAAGAAAGCTCAGAATATGAGTAAAGATATCAAAACTAACATACAAGACAGAACGGCAAACAATTCTGTAATTCAAAGAAAACATTCTCAAAAACAAAAAGAGGAGCATTTTAGAAATCCACTCATGAGGAACATGCCTGCTTCAAACTTACAGAAAGAGAGAAAAGAAGTAAGATCCTAATCTGGTTTTGTGATGTGAATATTGCTTTATAACTGATCATTTCCTTTAAGCTATAAATAATGAAGCGAATATGAAAATGTTTTAAAAATATGAAGGACTATGTAAAACTAAACTGTTGCTATTAGGGTTTAGATATTCATAATGTGGAAAGCAGTGCACAATATACATACTTTCTTCCTTCTAAGATCTCACACTTGGAATCATAGTATTTTAATTATAGCAGATATATCTAGATATCATCTAGTCCAACATTAGATTCTCTAGTTTGTGGAACTGAAAATTAGATTTCATCTTTGCATGCATTTATATGAATATACATATTTTTTGTTAATTTTTCAGTTTAACAAATATGTCTAGTGCCTAGTGATTGTGAGGTATGATATTCGATGCTATGGAGGGAATGTTTTTGGTTACTGTTATTAGGCTGTAACTTTCTTCATGCCAAACATGGGTTGTTGGGCACGGTAATAAAGCATCTAATTCAATGCTTAGCACTTAGTAGATCCACCTTAGTAAATGCTACCTTACTGTGGCATTTAGATTATGATTGAAGACAGGATCAGGAATGTAGCAACTCATTTAAAGACATGATTCATGTTATATTATTGTGATTGAATGTCTATATTTATACTTATATAAAATGTGTTTAAACCTTAACTTTTTGATGCTGAAAATATGCTTAGTGTAGTATAAGAACCTATATGATTTTTGAGTGGATGATTTTTATATTTAATTTTTGTGCTTTAGAAAGCCTTGAAATGTTAAAGCTATAGTTTGAAAACCATTCCCAGAATTTATGAGCCATTTAAAGTAGAGGACTTTTCTGACCTGATCATTCTTCTTATAGCACAAAATTGGCAAAAGAAGGCTTTAGAAAAATGAGATGTGTTTGATAACTATTTTTTTGGTGAGTCGAATAACTTTGTGTACCTAGGGATTTTTGAAAGCAACAACAGTGATACAAGATGAGGATTATATGTTACAAATTTACGGAAAACCAATTTATCAGGGCCATCGCAGCACTCTTAAAAAAGGACCATATCTCCGATTTAATTCTCCATCTCCTAAGTCCAAACCCCAGAGACCAAAAGTAATAGAACGAGTTAAAGGTAAGGAACCTCATTTTTTGGTGGTAAACTTCATTTATCTTATCAGTTTAATATGTAAAGTTACTTTTTTCTTTTTTTTAATCACTCCTAAATACCATTCAAAGTATATAATGCTTAGGGATGGAACAATTCCTTCTAAGAGAGTAGGAAGAAATAGATCAGTTCAAGGCATAAAATAGAAATAAGTGGGAAAAATATAGATCAGATTCAAGGCACAATATAGGAGTAACTGGAAAAAGATAGGATTAAGTGGTAGTTTCATATAAAGCATGATAAATTTGGATTTATGGGATGATGTATTGATCAATTTAAATTATAATCTAGGGAAAGCGGACATTTCCCTGAAGACATTGCTCTGTCGTGTTCCTTCTGAATGAAGAATAGCAGCCATCTGCTGTCTATTATCATAAAGGTGCTTATGGGCATTTTTTTCAGTTTTCTTTATTCTCAAAGAGCCTTAGGTTGTAAAGGTGAAAAAAGTTTTGGTACTTCTGTATACCACTAAAAATAATCGAAAGGGCAACTTGATGGCTCAGTCAGTTAAGCATCCGACTCTTGATTTACACTCAGGTCATGATCTGGTGGTTGTGGGATCACACCCTGTGTCAGGCTCTGTGCTGCTCTGACGTAGTGGAGCCTGCGTGGGATTCTCTCCCTCTCTCTTCCCACCTTTTTCACACACACACTCTCTCCGTCTCACAATAAATAAACTTAAAAATGCACTTAGTACTGTATGTTTTGACTCACATCTACCATTTCACTAGTATATTTAAATATAACTCTTCATTAAACGTTGAGTCTGTTGACTTTGGTTATGTTTTGAAGTGCGGCAGCTTGTCCTTCAGCAGCCAGTAAGCCACCTCAACAACATGCGGTAGCTTGTGGATACCAACTCACTTTTGTTTCTTACCCTTTCTGGAAGTTGGAGCTGTGTCATTGCTGCAGTTTTCTGTTCCTTTCATTTCTAAAAGTTAAGTGATTATATAGGTTGTCAGTTTATCTAGAAATCCTACTGGTGTCATTTCGTAAAGCATATAGCTTATGGATAATATTTACCCTGTTTTCTCTTGTTTTCTGGGGCTTTGGTATTAACTTATATTTGGGCTTTTGAAAGCCATTGTAAAAAATAACTTGACATCTTAAAATACTTAAAATTGTAAAAGTAGTAAAATAAGTGATCCTTTTAATGGCAGAAGTGACTGAACCTGTGGAAACATGCTTATCCTTGGGTCTTGCTGCCTGTTACTTTCCCTACCTGGACAGTTTATCCCTCAGAGATGTGCATGGCTTACTCTTGCAGTTCTTTGGATCTGGCCTCTGAGATGTTAGCTCTTCAGAGAGAGCTACACTGACCATCCTATCTGAAAACAATCTCCTGTACCTCTCTATCCACTCGTCCTGCCTTACTGTTCTTCATAATTACACTTTTTACAATCTGACATTATATACATATATTTTTCTTTTTTATATGTTTTTCCTCTTTTTTTTGAGTGTAGCTGACACACAATGTTGTATTCGTTTTAGGTGTACAACACAGTGATTTGACAAATTTGTACAGTATGCTGTGTTCACCACAAGTGTAGCTACAGTCCGTCCTGTCACATCTCAGTTATAATACCATTGACTATATTCCTTATGTTATGCCTTTTACTCCTGTGAGTTATTCATTCCATTACTGGAAGACTGTATCTCACATTCCCCTTCACCCATTTTGTCCAACCCCCTATCCACCTCTCCTCTGGAAACTGTCAGTGTATTCTCTGTGTTATTATGTGTCTGATTCTACTTTTTGTTTGTTTTGTGTTTGTTTTTTATTCTGCTTATGAGTGAAATCATATGGTATTTGTCTTTCTCAGTCTGAGATATTTTACTTAGAATAATACTCTCTAGGTCCATCCAGGTTTTCTCAAATAGTACAGCTCATCCTTTTTTATGGCTGCATAATATCCCACCGTGTATCCACTTATTTGTCATTGAACACTTGAGCTCTTCCGTATCTTGGCTATTGTGAGTAATGCTGCAGTAAATACAGGAGTGCATTTATCTTTTTGAATTAGTGTTTCTGTTTTCTTTGAATAAATATACAGTAGTAGAATTATTGGATCATATGGTATTTCTGTTTTTAAAATTTCTAAGAGAACCACATATGGTTTTCCTAGGTGGCTCTACCAGTTCACATTCCCGCCAGCAGTGCATGCGAGTTCTCTTTCTCCACATTTACTTATTTCTTGTGTTTTTATCTTATTTCTAAAATTTTTTTTAACTTTTATTTATTTTTGAGAGACAGAGAGAGACCGAGCATGAGCAGGGAGGGGCAGAGAGAGAGAGGGAGACACAGAATCGGAAGATAGGCTCCAGGCTCTGAGCTGTCAACACAGAATCTGAGGCAGGGCTCAGACTCACAGACTGCAGATCATGACGTGAGCTGAAGTCAGACGCTTAACCGACTGAGCCACCCAGGCGCCCCTCTTGTGTTTTTATTTTAGCCATCTAACCGGTGTAAGGTTATAACCTCATTGCAGCTTTGATTTTTGTTTCCCTGATGACATTAGCATCTTTTCAGGTGTCCATTGGCCATCTCTATACCTTCTTTAGAAAAATGTCTGAATTTATATTTTTGTTTATTGATTGTTTTCTGTACTAAACTCTAAACCCAGTGAGTACATTTGGTTTATTCATCACTGTATTTCCTGTGTATGGAGCAATGCCTAACATATAACATGCTTAAAAAATACACTTTAAATGAACATTCAAGAAAACTATTTAATTGAATGAATGAATACTAGACAACAGAATAAAAAAATACAGATGTGGCACTAAAATGTTTCTTCCTAGGATCTATATTTAACAGTCCAGATTCATAAAATTACTCTTCTATTAAAAGAAAAAGGTAGTAGTATCAGGAATTTATTTAGAAAATAGTCTCTTTTCCTTTATACTTTTACTTTTCTTCACTTTCCTAAGGTTCTGTAGAAATCAGACAAATTTCTAATTTTTTAAGAATTCAGAGTTTAGGGGCACCTGGCTGGCTCATTTGGAACCGCATGGGACTCATCATTTCAGGGTCATGAGTTCAAGCCCCAGGATGAGTGTAGGGATTAGTAAAAAATATAAACTTAAAAAGAAAACTCAAGATTTAATGTCTACAGATAACTTCATACATTGGAATAGAAAAAATGATATTGATATTAACTCCTGTAAGATTTAATAGGTATAGAATTTGATTATCTGTACATAATTTCAAAGGTTAAAGGTCAGTTATTCAGAATTATGAGTAAAGATGTTATGGGAGGATGAAAAAATATTCAGTTTCAAATATGATCATTAACTCTTTTGTACCCATAAGGCAAGAAATGTAATGGGTTAAATAAATAATATAGTCTGAATATTCTTCTGAATCTTTTATTCAACATTTTCCCCCTCCTCATTGAATCTATCCTGTCATAGTAGTTGTAGAAGCTGTTACATCTATTTAGGAGTTCAGAAACCATGGTCTGTGACTCAGCTGCCTGTTCCTTTTTTTTTTTTTTTTTTAATTTAAAGTTTATTTATTTTTGAGAGAGAGAAAGAGACAGAACACAAGTAGGAGAGAGACAGAGAGAGAGAGAGAGAGAAGGAGACACAGAATCTGAAGCAGGCTCCAGGCTCTGAGCTGTCAGCACAGAGCCTGACTGAGGGCTCAAACTCATGAACAGTGAGATCATGACCTGAGCCAGTCAGGCACTTAACTGTCTGAGCCACCAGGCACCCCCAGCTGCCTGTTCTTATAAATAATGTTGGAAGTAGCCACATATTTATTTGTGCATTGGCTATTACCGCTTTCATGCTGTAGTGGCAAAATTGACGTGTAGCTGAGACCGCATGGCCCATGAAACTAAAATGTTTACTATCTGGCCATTTAAGAAAAAGGTTTTGCCAACTCCTGGTTTATATGTTATTTCTATTTGGGGGCCTTGTAACCTTATTATACAGAAGGAGATCTTTCTGTGAAGATCTGTATTTCTAGCTGGCTAGATGGCAGAATTTCAAACAATATTTTAAAGTATCTGCCATTGATAATTATTACAGGCACTAAAGTCAAGTCAATAAGAACACAAACTGACCTTCATGCAACAAAACCTGTGAAAATGGATACTAAACCACAACCTTCCATTCCTACTATGCTGCCTCCTGGTGATCAGCATTACTTGTTCAGCCCAAGCAGAGAAATGCCTACTTTTTCAGGTACACTGGAAGGTCACCTAATTCCTATGGCTATTCTTTTAGGTAAGTACCTATTCTTTTAGGTAAATTTTAAATTCTTATCAGCAATGGTAGAACTTTCAAAACAGCATGGTAGTCCCCTACCTTGTTATCTGTGTGTTTTATCTGTGGGTGAAGCCTCAGAATATTCTGTATAACAGCAGTCTCTGAAATAATGGGTCCTTGCTACAGTCTCAGTCACAGGAAACTTTCCTTTGCTATTCTATAGTACACTGCTATAGATGAAACAGAGCAAAACAAAAATAATTAAAGAATTCAAACATTTTAAGTGGTTTAGTGTCATGTCTTAGGTGAAGTACTTTAAAGTAAGTTTTATGTACTTTTGAACTATGCTGTCATAAGTAAAAATTGTGTGGTTGTGTCTCCTAAGCCAGTAGTTGATTATTTACCTCTTTGAGGTCTCTCAGACTCATGATTATAAAAATTTAACAAATCATTTTTCCTCCCACACCAGCTCTTCAAATCTAGTTAGCTATTTTTTTTCCCTTTTGGTGTCCTTGCTATTCTTTCTTAATTTTGATGAATAAATATGAATATTTTCCAACATAGAGAATTTTTCATTTTTGATATTATGGGTTAATGGCATGTCAACTTGATAGCTATGTCTGTTTAAACACGCCTTCTGCTAATGTAGTAGCTAATGCTTGCTGTGTTCTAGTTATAGACATAAGCACTTAATACATATTTATTTAATCTATGCTGTAAAACACATGGTAATGTGCCAATTTTATAGATAAAGGAACCAAGGCACAGAGAAATTAAGTTATTTGTCAAAGACCACATAACTAGAGTGGAGCTGGGATTCACACCCAGTCAATCTGGCTTTATAAAGAGTCTACACTTCTAAAGAATGTATACTATAAGGTTTCTCCTGTTTTCCTGTTAGACCTATGAGTGTAAACATATGGAAAACAGGAGAAACCTAATGGAGGACTAGGGGGAGGGGAAGAGGGAAACAGAGTTGGGGAGAGAGAGGGATGCAAAACTTGAGAGACTATAGAATGCTGAAAATGAACTGAGGGTTGAAGGGAAAGGGGGAGGGGGGAAAAGAGGTGGTAGTGATGGAGGAGGGCACTTGTGGGGAAGAGCACTGGGTGTTGTATGGAAACCAATTTGACAATAAAATATTAATAAATAAATAAATAATGCCAAATTAGGGAAAAAATCTTATAAATACATTAAAAAAAAAAGAATGTACTATACTGTCCCTCTTTACTTTGAAATGTAGGAAATAGACGGAACTTTTGAAGTGACAGCTACGTTTCTGGCAGCTGTGATAACTACCAAATACTGGGTATATGTGCTATTTATTGGTACTCAACCAGTAGTATTTTATTGTCAGTTTGACATCTGACCATTGTTGCTCTATGAAGATTTGAGAATGAAAATAACCCAAAATAATGTACTACATTTTACCTTGGCTTTGCCACTTATAAAGAGTTGTGACCTATGGCAAGTTCCGTTGTTTCTAAACCTATTTCTTCAACCGTGAAATGCGGATAATATGAACACCTCCTAGACTTATTCTGAGGTTAAATTAGAAAGTGTATGTGAAGTGTCTGGCGCATGTGAGTCACTGCTGAAGGGACGCCATGGTGAGTATGTTGATAGTAGTGATAACAGAAGGAGAGGCGATTGCAGATAGCACTTGGTTTTCAGATGAGAATTCAGCCATTAGCATCCAGGTTGTGTATTTGTTTTTTCCCTTTATCTCTGAAATAGTTGACTTATCTCTTCCCCAAACTTTTTAGGACAAACCCAAAGTAATAGTGATTCCATGCCACCCACTGGAGCGATTGTAAACAAGCCACATCCTGTAACAGTGACTACTTCTATTCCTCCATCATCTCGAAAAACGGAAACTGGAGTAAAGAAACCTAACATTGCAGTTATAGAAATGAAGTCAGAAAAAAAGGATCCTCCTCAGCTTACTGTACAGGTATGCCAGTGTGCATGAATAGACCCTTTGAAGGGAAGAGAATTTAGCACTTAAAATCTATTATGCTGCTTAAAAAAACTTTGCTTTCATCATGAATCTTTTGTTCTTTAAAAGTAGGATAATAACGTGACGTCTCCATTCTTGTTCTACATGATTTAAGCTACTGTTCTAAGCTAGCGATTCATATCCAGGTGACATGATGATATTCCAAAGGGAATAGTTCAAGAGTGCATTATAATTAATTTCAAAAGAATGAATGTGACTTTAAATACATATAAGATTTGAATGAAGAGAAAGGGAATTTATATGTAAAGATTAAATATTCAAGTTGTCAAGTCTTCCTAAGTTAATACAGAATCTAAATTAAATTGTAATTTAAGAAAGCCCCACCACAAACCATGAGTTTTATTTTTTGTCTGTTTTTTTTAGCTTAAATTTAAGGGTCATTTTGATATTAGATGTTATTTATGATTTGTATATTTGATTTGATATTATTTAATAATGACTTGATACTATGTAATGATTTAAGATTTAAGGATCATTTTGATATTTGAACCTATATAATGAAGTATTTCAGAAATAGCTTTAGTTATTTATAAAAGAGAGGTTCCTGGGTGGCTCAGTCAGTTATGTGTCCAACTCTTGAACTTGGCTCAGGTAATGATCTCACAGTTGGTGGGATCTAGCCCTGTTTTAGATGTTGTGCTGACAGTGTGGAACCTGCTTGGGATTCTCTCTCCCCCTCTTTCTCTGCCCCCTCCTGCTTGCTCTCTCTGTCTTTCTCAAAAAATTAAATAAACTTAAAAAAATGTTTAAATTTAAAAAAGAATGTGGTAAATACTTCATGTATCACATAGGAGTCTTGTAAGTGAAATATTTTTGTTGTAATTAATAATAAATACATCAGTTTTAGATTCTAACCTCGTACTGTATGGCACATGAATTCTAAATAGGCAATAAGTGAATTTTACAGTTATATGACTGTAAAACATAAAAATAGCAAAATTAGAAGATAATTGTATGGAATTTTTATCAAGGCTAAAGTTAACTCTTTTTTTTTTTTTTTTAAAGAAGTATTTTCTTTCTTTTTCTTTTTTTTTTAATGTTTTATTTATTTTTGAGACAGAGAGAGACAGAACATGAGTGAGAGGGGCAGAGAGAGAGGGAGACACAGAATCCGAAGCAGGCTCCAGGCTCTGAGCTGTCAGCACAGAGCCCGATGCGGGACTCGAACCCACCAACGTGAGATCATGACCTGAGCCAAAG
>PJEM01010627.1:49464-60958 GCA_004023845.1 Helogale parvula | reverse complement strand
CAGTTGGAGGCCTTGACCTTAAGAAGCAGGCTGTTCCTGCTGAGATTACAGCCTCTCCGGTGGTTTTTATAAAAAGTCATTAGCTGCCGAAATGTCATCTGGGGGATGTTATCGTGACCCATTCTCTGTCCCTGGGTGCTTCTGCCTTGTAGCCGGCAGCAGCCGCGGGCAGGTGTGCGGTGTGGGAGCGCAGGTGTGGGGGAAGAGCCCAAGTGGGCCCTGGCCCAGAGGGTGGCGTGGTGGCCAGGGAGAGCTGCCCTTTGTGTTGGGAGTAGGTTTTCGGGGTTCATTGTCTACCCCCGGGCTTGTTTGGTGCCCTCGGCGTTTGGACCTGACATGCTTCTCCCCAGCCCACCCAGCCAGACCGCTTGGGTCACGGTACGCCGGGTGGCAGTCACCTGTCTGGCCCGGCTGGGAGGTGTAGCTGAGCTGTGGGCTCTGTGAGCTGCTGGAGGGTGCGGTAGGGAGGGCGGAAGGCCACGGGAGAGCTCTGGCCCGGGATTGCCTTCCTTCGCACCTTGGGCAGGCCTGTGGTGGCAACATCAAGCCTGGAGTTCCCGGATGTCCAGGAGGGCGGGCGGTTTGGTTTTGAGCCCATGGGGTTAAATCATGTGGGCTGTGTGCTTCCTTAGCTAAAAGCTGTAACTGTGTTTGGATTTCATATTTTTTTCCTATACCTTCTCTTTTCCTCAGGGTACTAAATTGCCACTTGCTATCAGGAGGATGCTTTTCTTAGAAGCAAGGTCAAGTGCAGCTTTCTGGTGGAAGCGTTTTAAAGACTGTGCACACTGGTGACACGAGAAGGCCACTACGTGGGGGGCAGGGGGTGCACCTGGGTCACCTGGGTGAAGGCCGCGAAGGGGACCCACCCGTCATTGTTTGTATAGTTGTGCGTTGGGAGGTAAGGGAGCACCTGTGTGTTTGCACATGTTAGGAGGCACACGACCTGTGAAGTGACGGGGTGGCTGTGGGCCTAGGGGATGTGGGGAGCAGACGTGACGCCCGCTTCTGGTATGTGACATGCCTACCTCCCGGTACCTGAGTGTTGCGGCAAGCCTACAGTGCTGGTGGGTGCAGTGCCCGTGGAGCCAGCCGCCACCCGAGTTGACACGGTCCCCCTGGAGCTTGCAGAGCAGGACTGGTTGTGGCCGAGGGGGGAGGTCCCCGTGCTGTTCTCGCAGAATGACACGTGAGGGGAGCGGCGCTCTCCCCGTTCTGGGCATTTATTTGTAGATCCAGAGGCTTTCCTGTAGTTGTGGAAGGTTCCAGAAATGGTTTTAATATAGCACAAACCGATGACAACCACTGAAAACGTAAACTGAATTTCTGGCTCTCAGTTGGAGTGGGAGGGCATCATTGCGAGTCTTGTCTAGAGAAAGCCTCTGTGGTCATGTGTCCATGGACCCACCTTTCCTAATCCTTGTCCTCTTAATGGTTTCAACAGGACAGATTGACTCACTTTGGAGCTGTAAGTACTGATTATAGGGTGCAGCGTTCAGTGTACAGTGACGCAGGATCCCACAATGAGTATCCAAGAGCAGGGTTTCCCTTTGGACCTTGGAGCGAGTTTCACCGAAGATGCCCCCCGACCCCCAGTGCCTGGAGAGGAGGGTGAACTGGTGTCCACAGACCCCAGGCCCGTCAGCCACAGCTTCTGCTCCGGGAAGGGTGCCGGGGTCAAAGGTGAGACTTCGGCAGCCACACCGAGGCGCTCGGACCTGGACCTGGGGTACGAGCCTGAGGGCAGCGCCTCCCCCACCCCGCCGTACTTGAAGTGGGCCGAGTCGCTGCACTCGCTGCTGGACGATCAGGATGGGATCAACCTGTTTCGGACTTTCCTGAAGCAGGAGGACTGTGCTGACCTGCTGGACTTCTGGTTCGCCTGCAGCGGCTTCCGGAAGCTGGAGCCCTGCGACTCGAATGAGGAAAAGCGGCTGAAGCTGGCCAAAGCCATTTACCGCAAATACATCCTCGACAGCAACGGCATCGTGTCCCGGCGGACCAAGCCCGCCACCAAGAGCTTCATAAAGGACTGCATCACGAAGCAGCTGATCGACCCTGCCATGTTTGACCAGGCCCAGACGGAGATCCAGTCCACCATGGAGGAGAACACCTACCCCTCCTTTCTCAAGTCTGATATTTATTTGGAATATACCAGGACAGGCTCGGAGAGCCCGAAGCTCTGTAGCGACCAGAGCTCTGGGTCCGGGACAGGGAAGGGCGTACCCGGGTACCTGCCCACGCTGAATGAAGACGAGGAATGGAAGTGCGATCAGGACTTGCACGAAGACAGCGGCAGGGACCCTGCTCCCCCTGGCAGGCTCACGCAGAAGCTGCTTCTGGAGACGGCTGCCCCGCGGGCCTCCTCCAGTAGACGGTCCAGCGAAGGCAGAGAATTCAGGTGAGTCAGATGCCGGGCGGCCGTGTCTGTGCCCACGTCCGAGACCTGGAGGAGCAGCCCGGGAGAGGTGGGGGTGTGCAGTGCTCGTGCCGTCCAGCCCCCAAGGGGGTGTGCTCCCGCGACTGTGGGCGAGTTGTGGTTCGAGTGCTTGCCCGAGAGGTTGGTTGTGAAAAGGTTTTGCATTTGTCAGTTGAGACTTGTCAAGAACGCTCTCAACTACGTGCCTTTGTAAGTCATTGAGGGCCTCGGAGTCTCAGGGATCGTGACATTGAGACTTGCCCGTGAGCAGCGAAATCTCTATTCTCTTGCACAGAAGGTGGGTTTACCTGATAGACGTCATCCTTTTGGCTTAATAGAGGAGTGAACGTCTAAACGCATCGATCCTTAGAGAATTCTGGATTGTTGCATTTTGTACAGGTTTTCTGAGATTCTTCCTGGAGGCTGGGGGGAGGAGGATGCTATGCTGCAGGAGAGTGTCAGCGCTTGGGGAACTTCCTCTGCTTGTGACTCTAGGGGCGGCCCTTCCGTCCCGTGTCCGGTCCCTTCCCAGCATCTCGTGAGGCCGTGGGTGTAGCCTTTGCCGCAGGCTCCGTGCAGCTCTGGAGGCGCCGGCGCGGCTGCTGAGCAGTTGTTACGGGCTGGGAGACCCGTTTCTCCATCCTCCTCGGTGGGTCCTTCTGTGGTTTCCGGAGACGGATCTGGCCGGTGTTAGCGTGTGTCGGCAGGGCACTCCGTGTCCTGTCGTTTCCCCGTGGCTGGTCCTGGGGACGTCTGCCCGTGAGACCTTCAAAGCCCGGAATCTTTGTGGCCCCACCGACCACACTGACTTGATCAGGAGTCAGAAGCCTTGTGCTGTGGCAGAGAAACTGGCTACTTGCTAATAAACACAGGAAGAAACATTTCTAGGTTTTAACGTCATTTAAGTGATGTGATTCAAGATAACACCATTTGAACTAATTTTTGTGTGCTTTTTGCTCACTGTGTTTAGGTAAATGCTGTCAATGTATCAAGGTTTTTAGGACACAGCTTACTATAAAAATTTTCTAAGTAAGGCTAGCAACTGACACCGTTTTTTAAGATTTTTTTTTAAGTTTTTTAAAGATGTTTATTTATTTTTGAGAGAGGCAGGCAGAGTGTGAGTGGGGGAAGGGGCAGAGAAAGTGGGAGACGCAGAATCAGAAGCAGCTCTAGGCTCCGAGCTGTCAGCACAGAGCTGATGCGGGACTCGAACCCACGTACCGTGAGGTCGTGACCTGAGCCAAAGTCAGATGCTTTGCTAACTGAGCCACCCAGGCGCCCCAATGCTAAGTCCCATTTCGTTGTCTGGATGACCCACAGTTAATGTGCCCATCGCCTGCTGAGGGGCTTTGTGGGTGTTCCCAAGTTTTGGCGGTCACGAATAAAGCTGCAACACACATCTGTGCGGGAGCTGTCACCTTTGGGTGAACGCCATGCCAAGCAGGCTCCGTGCTGTCAGTGTGGAGCCTGACATGGGGCTTGATCTCATGAACCGTGAGGTTGTGACCTGAGCTTAAATCCAGAGTGGGACGCCTGACCCACTGAGCCACCCAGGGGCCCGGCAGATGCCTCTCTTAAGCATTGATTGTGCATGGAGACGTGTGTCAGGAGCGCCGTTGTTTGGGACAAGATGACCCAGGGGGGTCTCCCCAACCTAGAGCCTCACAGTTCCTTGAGTTCTCCATCCTGGGGCCGTGCCAAGATTGCTCTCTGGTGTCTGTCTCCCTGACCAGGCAGGGGTGGTCCCTGTTTTCCGGTAGAGGCCTGAGCATCTGCCCTCACTTGGTCCTCCACGGGTGCACGTGGCAGGTTTCCGCGAAGACAGCGTGAGCAGAGTTAGATGAGTGTTTTATCGAGGTCTCTGTCACACCTGGGGAAGCAAGGGTGCCCCTGGCCTTCTGCTTTTATGCTGCCCACCTGACGCCATTTCGAGCCCCTGCACCACGGGATCCCAGAATCCGTTGCTGCTCTGTGTCTCTGCAGACGTTCCCAGTCTTTACTGCCCGCGGGTGGTGGAACTCTGACTAGCACTTTGGTTGGTTCACACCCATCATCTCCACTGGTGAATCGGCAGAAGGTGTGTGAATGACTCGGCGTTAGGGCCCAGGCCCCGCGCTGGCAGACTCAGGTTGTGCTGCCCCATGAAAAGCGTGGGCTGGCCCCCGGGTGCGGCGATGGGCTGGTGGGAGGGCCTGGCCTGTCACCTGCCTCAGCCATTCCGTCATCCACACTTCACGGTCCTGCTGGTTTTCGAGACTGACCTCGGCAGGCGCCTTCTGTTTCCGTCTAGTACCTGACCTTCCTGGTCGGGTGTCAAGTTCCCTAAGGACAGGGTCCTGCATGTCGTCCTGTGTCTTCCTGGTGGACCAGCCAGTGAGGTGCTTCTGGTCGTGGCTGCTCATCACGGTCGTGGCCAGAGAGCGGACTGTGGGTGCCGTTCATAGCAGGAGCGGGTCCGCATTTAAAGGGCAGACCCTTTCCAGGACCCCTTCATATTTTGACTAAGAAGCAGTCTGTCCTGTTGGTTGGCTTATTGATTGTACTTTTGGTAACAGCTTAAAAGGTCAAGAGAAGAAATATAAAAAGAGGAAATGCCCCAGATCTATACAATTTCCATGGAATGCAAAAAAGCAAGACTGATATTGGGTTTCTGATTGGAGTTCCAAGTGGAGCAGGGTGCGTTTCAGGTTGTGGCTCTGGGGACAGCGGCCTGGCTACGGAGGGTGCAGCCTGGGAACAGCGGCCTGGCTGCGGAGGGGACAGCCTGGGGACAGCGGCCTGGCTGCGGAGGGTGCAGCCTGGGGACAGCGACCTGGCTGCGGAGGGTGGCAGCCTGGGGACAGCGGCCTGGCTGCGGAGGGGACAGCCTGGGGACAGCGGCCTGGCTGCGGAGGGGACAGCCTGGGGACAGCGGCCTGGCTGTGGAGGGGACAGCCTGGGGACAGCGGCCTGGCTGCGGAGGGTGCAGCCTGGGGACAGTGGCCGCGGAGGGGACAGCCTGGGGACAGTGGCTGCGGAGGGGACAGCGTGTGCATTTGCCTGGTTTAATAGTGAGCCCGGGAGGCCTGAGCGCCGGCGAGTTCTCTTCGCCGTTGAGCTTTGAACCCGTTTGTGACGGAGCGTCGTTCATCTTTGGCGTCGGGTTCTCGCCCAAGCCCTGCCTGCTCTTCCGCTGCGGCGCCGGCTGGCGGTTCCTCTCGGTCGGGGGCAGGAAGCTTCTGGAGAGAGCGGGGCCTCTTGACGTTCTCGTCATTTTCCAAATGTGTGACGACTTCTAGCCGAGCAGATGATCCCTGAGTGGGTGACTGGAGACGTTTTCAGAGCAACCTTGGTGTGTGGCTGTGGGTCCTCGGGTCGGGAGTTTGCACGTCTCCTCCTCCCCTTGCCAGCTGGACGGCGGGAACGTGAGGCTTGGTGGTTTGGCTTCAGGAGCCCGCACTTGACGACCTCTCCGCCAGGCAGCGCCTGCGAGGTCAGTCTCCTGGTTTGTGACAGAGGAAAAGTTGCCGCACCGCCCACCTCTCTGTGCTCACGTGTGCGATGGGGAGGACGAGGTGACGCCTGCCCAGTGAGGGGTCCCGTGAGACCTCGGGGTGCCCCTGTGCCGGCCCCCCAGCCCCTTTGTCGTCTGAATTTTACCGACACTGCTAGATGCATTACAGATGGTTTCAAAGACAGGAATGCCGTGTCCAGGATTTCATACTGTATTTCCTTCAGGGGAGGTGTAGTAACTCCCCCCCACACCCGTCCCTCTGGTAATCATTCTGGCCTCCGGGAGCGGCACCAGCATCTGCCAGGTCAAGCCGAGCCCTCTGACCCTTGCTCTGTGCGCCCCCGCGCCTAGCGCAGCAGCCCGTCCGAGTTCCCCACCAAATGTGCGTTGAATCCCTCTGCCTCCTGCCATCTGCGCACTGGCTCCCGTCGCCTCTTCCTGGGCCACCGCCACCGCAGAGCCTCTGTCTGGGCCTCTGTGTCTTCTCCCCACGGCACCAGGCCAGTCAGTCCCTCCTAAGTGCAAGTCCCATTGCGTGGTCCTTTCTCCAGCACCATCGGGACTTCCCACGGCACCTGACTCGACCCCAGGGCCCTGCGAGACGTGCGTGCGAGTGCTGGACCCCGGCCCAGCTGTCACGTACCTGTCACTGGTGTACATGGCCGTTAACATTTTTAAATGAGAGTCTACAAGTACCTTTTGCTCTGCTTTAGTCATGTGAAACTCCATGGTCTCTGACAGGTTTCAGCAGAGTCCGGGGAAGCATCCGCAGTTAGCCATCAGACTGGAGGCTTCTGGAACAGAGAGGTCCCTCCGCTTGGGCCTCTGCGACGGTGGGCTTGTGACAGGGAAGTGCTTGCAGACAGCCGATGAGCAACCCTGGTGGCCGGGCCCTTTGCGCGGACGGTGCTGCCCGCGGCTCTGACGTGCCGCCTGTTCAGGACCGTTTCAGGAGAGTGCGGGGCCGGTGCCATTCTTGGGACTGAGCCACGCGTGTAGGTCAGCCGCCTGCTGACCGGCCTGTTTGTGCCCTGGTGTCCCAGAGATCTGAATTTGACCCTTAGTCACTGGCTCTGTTAATCCTTTCTAGAATCCCAACTTCATTGACATCCGGTTACCCTGCAGCTACTGGAAGGCCTGGGAGAAGTGCAGTCAGGAAAGAAAGGCGGTGGAAGAACTCTTCTCCAGCCTGCGGCCGGCCGGGGCTGCCTCCCTGCGTGTGGGGAAGGGGCTTGGTGTGGCCGGATCTCCCCTGTGTCACGGCAGTACAGACGGTCAGTTCTGGGAGCCACGCGGGGCCCTCTTAGAGCCCGTCAATTCCAACATGTGTTTGATCCGAGGCGACAACTCAGCCTTCTCTTCAGTCCCTTCCCGGGACCCAGGCTGGTTGTCTGACTTTGTTCCAAGAGACCCCTCCAGTGTGGGCAGGGGGCTCACGAAGAGGCCGCGCACGGCCCTGAGCGGCCCCCCATCGCGGGGTGGGCTCCAGTGCTGGCCGTGAGTCTTCTCTGGGGACCGGGAGGTTTCTGGTGTCGGGTGGGGTTGGCTCTTGCAGTTTTGGGGGACACAGGGGGCTCGGTGGCCGGTGCGCACCAACCGCAGGTCCCCTGCAGCGCGGGCTCCCTGTCCCTTCCCAGGCCCTGTGCTCCCACAGCTTCGTGCGCTTTGAGTTATTTAATGCTTTTTGGGGGTGTTTGTTTTTGGCACTGATCCTCTTCAGCGCGGGGCCAGTGTCTTCTCTTGAACCAGCTCTTTAATGTGATCCTGACGGGCGCCTGGCCGCTCCGTCTTTGGAGCGTGTGACTCTCGATCTCAGGGTCGTGAGTTCAAGCCCCACGCTGAGTGTAGAACCTACTAAAAAAAAAAAAAGTCATGAAGAATGTTGTTTGCAGCAGCGCTCGCGGCCACTGGCGGCGCAGCTGGACGTCCAGCACGGGGGGCGGTGCACAGGTGCCGTCTCTGCGCCGTCGGAGAACGTAGGCTCTTCGCTTTTCTGCATTTTCCAAATTTCTACAAAACAGACTTACAGAAATTCAATGCATAGAAATATGTTACTCGAAGGCCTGAATTATATGCTTTTCAAAAGTCTGTATTTTCTTTAAGAAGGATGCATGTAAATGTTTCCTTTTAATAAGATCTTAGATCTATTTATTTATATTATTTTTTAGTGTCATTTACATTTTTTTGTTTATTTTTGAGAGAGACAGAGAGAGAAACAGCACGAGTGCAGGAAGGGCAAAGAACGAGGGAGACACAGAATCCAAAGCAGGCTCCAGGCTCCAGGCCCTGAACTGCCAGCACAGAGCCCGACACGGGACTCAAACCCACAAACCGTGAGATCATGACCTGAGCTGAAGCAGATGCCCAACCACTGAGCCACCCAGGTGCCTCAGATCTCTTTTTTTAATCTTTTTTTTAAGGTTATTTATTTATTTATTGTGAGAGAGAGAGAGAGAGAGAGAGAGAGGCAAGTATGCGGGTAAGACACAGAGAGAGAGAATCCCAAGCAGACTCTGCTCTGTCAGCAAAGAGCTCCCCACGGGCTTTTGAGATCGTGACCTGAGGCAAAATCAGGAGTCAGATGCTTAACCGACTCAGCCACCCGGGTGCCCCAGGCTCGGATCTTCATGTTTGTACTGCTGTGGCAGTATTTTATATTAATTTTCGTTCTTAGAAAAAATATGGAGACAGAAAAAACTCAAGTAATGTTAAAAGGCTGATAACTAAACTTAGCAGTCCCAGAGGCACCCGGTCAGCTCAGCTGGTGGAGTGAGCAACTTTTGTTCTCAGGGCTGTGAGTTCAAGCGCCATGTTGGGTGTAGAGATTACTTTAAAAAAATTTTTTTTAATTAAAAAAATTATTTTGATGTTTGTTTATTTTTAGAGAGACACAGTGTGAGCAGGGGGGAGGGGCAGAGAGAGAGAGGGAGACACAGAATCTGAAGCAGGTTCCAGGCTCTGAGCTGTCAGCACAGAGCCCGATGTGGGGCTCCAACTCAAGAACCTGAGATCATGACCTGAGCCGAAGTCCAGACGCTTAACCGACTGAGCCACCCGGGTGCCCCTAAGTATTTCTTTGTTAAGAAGTACCACTTTCTGCCTGTGGTTTTGAATTATAATAGCTGCAGTTCCCCTGTGATTAGTTATTTGACTGGGTGATGTAAGTCTTCCCGGACTTTGTATCAGCCTACCTAGCACCTTGTGTGTCTATGTCTCTGCATTATGGAACCTGCCAGATGAACTGTTTTCTTTCTCTGAGAGACCCTAAAACCCGCCCTGTTCCCACTTCCCTTGAGATGGTTCTTCAGTCGTGCGGTGTGGACTGCCGTGTGGCTGCCACGCGGTGCCGTGTGGCTGTCCTGTGGCTGCGGCGCCTGCTCTGCGACGTTGGTTTCGTGGCGCTGGAGAAACTGGTCCTTCAGTTCTGCAGACTGATTGAATCTGACTTCTCTGGTGATTTCCTATTTCCCATTTTCGCTGCTCCCTCGTTTCAGGGTTCCTATTATTTAGATGTTCGATCGCCTGGATTTAAACTCTTTTTCTCTTATTTTCCATTTCTTTTTGTTGCGTTTTCTGATCTGTTCCCTGCCCTTGTTTTTTGAATGTCTACTCTGAAAAAACAAAGAGAACGTGTCTTTCTTTTTTTTTTTTTTTTTTTTTGCTCGTGGGTCAGCATTGCTAAAAGTCTTTCTGGAGATGTCATTTGTAACTCCTTCGTTATCGTTTTGCCCGGCTTTCCGGGGAGGGCGGCCCGCAGCCCTTGTGTCCTCCGAGTGCCTGTCTCATGGGCTCCGGTGCTTTCCGTCTTCCTTGCTGGACGTTGTGCCCCAGCGGTGGCGCGGGGCTGGCGCTGGATTCGGAGCGGGCGTCGTGGACCCTGGGCGCCAGCCATACGCACGGAGGCCTTTCCGAGCTCGTGTTCACCGTGTTCTCGCCGCCCGGGGCCTTTCTCTGTCGCGGTCTTTTCTCTGGGTGGTTTGCTTCCCTTGGGGCCTGGGTGTTGGTCAAGCAGTTTGGGGTTTCCCGGGTGAGGATGCAGACTGTCACCTAACCCCTCAGTTTTCAGTCCCCGTCCCCCTAATGTCTTCCCCTGTCCCTGATCTCCCCAAACCGGGAGCTGCCGTCTGCGTTTCTCCAGAGACTGTCCGGCGTCGTCCGGGGGCGCGTGAGGGAGGCCCGAGCCTGCAGGTCTGGCTGCCCCTCGGCGGCGCCCGGACAGCCCGGTTTTAGCGCCGTGCCCTCTGCCCAGCCCTCGGTAAGGGGACGGTTGGTGAGGGCCAGAAGTCCTGCGCGGAGGTGGCGGAGGCCTGCCCCTCGCTTCTCGCTTCTGCAGAGCGGGGCCTGGCGTGCACAGGAGAAGTCTTCGAGACGAAACCCGGGACGGAGAAGAGGTGCAGCTACTGTGTCGGGGACGTGGCCTGGGGTCCCCTTGGAGTGTGTCATTTGGAGGGGGCGGCATTGCGAACGGGTTCTGTCCTTTTTAACGGAAATTCATTCAGGACCCCTCTACGACCTTGAGGTCATCAGGGATAAAAACTGAATGCGGATGTGGGACCTCCGGGGGCACGGGTATCCCGGGTGTCAGGCTTGTCTGTACCGGCTGGAGCTGGGGAGTTGGGGTCCGAGGTGGACCTGGGGACGGTTTCTCCGTCCTGTGTGACTCTCGGTTCATGTCCGGACAGCCGACCCCTGGTCCGGTGGTGGAGTGTGACACGGTCACGCGGTTGGAGAGCAGGAGGAGACGTGGTGCCCTCGTGTCCCGGAAAGGAGGCCTCCGCCGTGTGGCCCGGTGCGCTGCGCCTCTAGGAGGAGATTGGAGAGAGATGCAGACACGTTATTTGTTGAGTGCCCTCCGTGTGCCAGGCAACCTTCTAGAAGCTGCAGATTCACCCTGATCGAAGCACACAAAACTTCCTCCATTCGTGGAGCTTACAGTTTAACAGGGAGTGGTAAAGGATGAAAAAATAAACCGTAGAATGTTCCCGATGGTGACAAGTACTGTGGTGAAGTACAGGGTGGGAAAGGGCAGCGAGGGGCAGAGGAAGGGTTGGGACTTTAACAAAGTGTTGCCAGAGAGGGTCCCGTTTGGGAGGATGGCTTTCGAGCGAGACCTCAAGAAAGTGAGGGCACAAATCACAGGAAGGTGGTTGTAGGCAAAGGGGAAGCCAGCAGGGCAGCGTGGCCAGAGCGGAGCGCGAAGGCGGAGCACTGGGAAGTGAGTCCAGAGACGGGACTGGACGTTCCGAGATGGGGCTAGACAAGCCAGTGCGTCTTCTGCCGTGGCCTCTTGCAGCCGTCGGTGTAGCGATGGTGTCGGGAGGCGCGGGTCTGGTTGACATCCCCAGGAGTCCAGCGACACACTGCCTCCAAGGCTCTGGGGACGGGCAGGAAGCGACGAGGAGGTGAGGTTGGAAGAAGCCTGTTGAGTGTGGGGTCTTGGAAGCCAGATGGAAGGATGGGATGAGTAATGATCAAGTGCTGCTAACGGGTGAAGTGACATGGGGACCGGCAGTCATAGCTTAACAGTGCGGAGATTAGCGGGTGATCCTGAGTGATCCTGGGTGGTGGTGGGGCGGGGGGGG
>PJEM01010627.1:15573-49364 GCA_004023845.1 Helogale parvula | reverse complement strand
TGGTAGCTGTATGCACTTGAGCTGTGGCAGTCACATAGTCCTTCTGGGACCCTGTCTTTCATTGAGGAAGCCGCTACCTGAATTGTGGTCTGTAGGCTCCGCCATTCACAGCCTCCGCAGTGGTTTTACCTTTGGACCTCTCACTTTTGATAAAGAAGTTCGATCATTTTTTAAAAAATAGATAAACTAAGAAATGCTTTCTGACTCACGAGGCGCGCAGAAGTGAGCTGCGGTAGGACCGCTGCTGCGGAGCGCTGAGGCCGAATCGACTGGCTAAAATATTCCTGATGGACGTGACTTTCTGAGTTTCTCTTAAATGTAAGTCACATGCAGTGTTTTATTAGTTTCGGGTGTGCTGTTGCTGTTAAGTTTTGCTTTATGTGTTTTGAACTCGTAGTTTGCGTGTGTACAAATTTAGAGTTGTTATATTTTCCTGGTGGGCTGACCTTTTTATTCTTGTCAAATTTCTCTCTTTATATCTAAGCAAGCTTCTTGCTTTAAAAGCTACTTTGATATTGGTAATGCTACCCCAAATTTCTGTTGTTAATATTTGCATGACTTAGGTGTTTCCTAATCTTTTATTTTCCATTTTTCTATGTTCTTGTGTTTAAGTTGTTTCTATTGTAAGTTGGATGTAGTTAGTTTTTTTTCTTTTTTGAATGTTTTGTTCATTTTTGAGAGAGAAAGAGACAGAGTACCAGCAGGCGAGGGGCCGAGAGAAAGGGTGGCACTGACTCCGAAGCAGGCTCCAGGCTCCGAGCTGTCAGCACAGAGCCCGACGCGGGGCTCGAACTCATGAACCACGAGATCATGATCTGAGCCAAAATTGGACACTCAACCGACTGATCCAACCAGGTGCCCCTGGTTAGTTTTTTAAAAACCCATATTATCTCCTTTAAGTTGGGATATTTAGTTGATTTATATTTAACATAATTGCAAATAAATATGGATTTAAGACTACTTATATCCTGCTGGTTCCAGCCTTTTCCTCTGTACCTGCTTTCTTTGGGATTAATGGAATGTTTTGCATTCAGATTTCCTCCAGATTCGCTGTTTGTATACTTATATACTGCCTTTTAAGTGGTTATTGTAGAGATTATCATGTGCATCCTTGGCCTGTTTAAATATAATTGATGTAAGTTGTTTCTTTCATCATTTACCCCAAAAAGGCAAAGACTTCAGCCTAACGCTGATTACCTCCCCTTGTGCTCTTTTTGCAGTGAGCATTCATTATACTTTTATGTCTGTCGTAAGCCTCACACGGCTTGGTCATTGTTCTGATACAGCTAGGGTTGTATGCTCTTATTTAAGTATTTACCTTTTCCATTTTATTCTGTTCCTGCCTGCTTCTCAAAGATCCCTTTAGAGACCCATTTCTTATATAGTGGAACTCTCTTAAGTGTTTCTTTCGGTGTAGATCGGCTGGTGACAAGTTCGGTTTTTGATGGCCTGAGAATGCCTCCCCTGTAACTCTGGAAGGACGCTCTCAGTGGCTCGGGAGCTCTAGGGCGGCGGGTTCCGGCTTCCCCGGCGCCGTCCGCTGTCTTCTAGCCGCTGCGGTGTCCGCGGGGAAGTCGCCGCCCGGTCCCTGCTGCGCGCTGTCGGTCATTTGTTCCATTTAGGTGCCACTGTTAGGACGTTCCCGGTTGCCCCTGGTAGTGGAGCTGCCGGGGTTTTACTGCCGTGTGTTTATTTGCTTGAAGTCTCGGGCACTTTGTGCGTCCGCATCCGGGCCTGCTTGGCCCTGGGCTTTGGGAGGTTCTGTTAGGAGCCCTTCCAATATTGCTTCTGCTCGATTCTTTCTCGTCTCCTCCTGGAATTCCAATTGTTCGTATGCTAGGCCTTTCTGTCTTTCTGTCTGTCTGTCTTTCTGTCTTTCATTAAGTTTTTATTATTTTTTAAAAATATCATTTATTTATTTTGCGAGAGAGCGTGGGTGTGAGAGGATGCATGTATACAAGCTTGGGGGGGGGGGGGGGGAGAGACAGGCTCCCAGGCAGGCCCCGCACCATCAGTGCAGAGCCCAGCCCGCCGGGGGGCCTGAACTCATGGACTGTCAGATCATGACCTGAGCCGAGATCCGGAGTCAGACGCCGAACCGACAGCCACATAAGCCCCCCAGAGCTTATTTTTGATGAAGTAGGCCTTCTATTCGAAGTTTCTATGTGATTTGAAATAGGAATCAGAGAAGCCTGTGAAAAGTGGTTGCTGATAGGTGTCCCTGTATCTCTGGTTGTGACTTGCAGTGTCCCCTGGGCAGAGAGGCTGCTCTGCCCTGCGGTGACCGTCTCGCTTGTCCTGAGGACTGTCTTCAGTGGCATTTCTTCTACAGACTGTGTTGCAGCCTGCTGTGGTCAGGTGCATGAGCAGAGACTGGAGTCGGTGCCCACAGTTTATAAGATGCAAATATATTTCGAAAGATGGAGTGCTCCTCTTGCCCGGGCTCCCCCTCCCCACTGCGGGCCTCCCTGCCCCGCGAGGACTGACCCCTTGGAGGTGACTAACGTGAGTCTCTCATTGTGTGTCCTTCTGAAGCGTCTGCGTGCACGCATGTATTAACATAAACAGGCTCTCTTTTTAATAATACACTTTGCTGGGGCGCCTGGGTGGCTCAGTTCGTTAGGCATCCGACTTCGGCTCAGGTCATGATCTCACAGTTCGTGGGTTCGAGCCCCGCGTCGGGCTCAGAGCCTGGAGCTGCTTCAGATTCTGTGTCTCCCTCTCTTTCTGCACACCCCCCACTCACATTCTGTCTGTCTCTCACAAATAGACATTACAAGAGTAATAAAGTGGAAATTTTCTTATGAGAAATCGATATGGTCTGGGGTGCCTGGGTGGCTCAGTCAGTGAAGCATCTAGCCTTGGCTAAGGGCATGATCTCACAGTGGGGTTCGAGCTCTGCGTTGGGATCTCTGCTGTCCGTACACAGCCCGCTTTGAATCCTCTGTTCCCCCTCCCCCCCCCCGCGTGCGTCCTCCCCCTCTCAAAAATAAACATTAAACAAAAGAAAAGGGAAATGGATATGACCTAAAGTAATTGGCTCATTCACAGACAGTATGGTCTGTCTTGAACACACACTCCGGATCTGTTGATGGCTTTACTAATTACTGCAAATGTTTCTAGGATTTTCTTTGTGGTTTGAGTCACATAGCTTGTGTCCATCTTAGTTTTTGCCCCATTCCCCATGTGACCAAGATGATTGGATGGATCCGTGGCCCGGGTCCCTGTGGACACAGCCAGCTGGCCTAAAGAGGAGCAGGCCCGGGGTGCAGGTGCAGCTTCGGCCCTGCTCAGCAGGCTGCGTGTCGCCGGTCCCCTTGCTGGGGCACAGATCCAGGGGCCCACAGATGGTCCTGTGCTGGGGCCCTCCCCCCTTACCCGGGGTTCCCGTCGGTGGCTCCCGGCAGCGCGTCCGTGTCCTACCCTCCAGGCGGTGTCCGCAGGGCACGGGTGTGGAAGTGGCAGTGCCCCGAGCTCTGTTCCGAGATAGAGGTCGGTGTGGGGCCAGGCCAGCAGCGAGGACCTGGAGATCCCAACGATGGAGGGAACCTGCACCTTGGTGCCTGGAAGTTTCCTTCGCTTTGGAATGTAGAGTTCCGAGGTGCTGTGTGGAGCTGCGCTGGAGGCACTCCGAAGATGACGTCATTTCCATGGCGAAGAAGGACTGACTGACGGAAGCACCCAGGCCAAGCTCTCACTGCTCAGTTACCATCACGCGTCTATTTACGAACGACAGCGTTGCAGTCTCGCTTTCTCCCAGGTGGTCATGTTAAGTTCATTTCAATGAAGTAAAACCCCCTTTAAAAAGGAAAACCTTTTCAGACGTCGTGAAAGAAAACTCATAAGCAGAAACATCAAGTAACTCAAGCCACCCAGCGATTCTCTGTTGCTCCTCCAGGTTTTCACGTGCACGGAGGCTGCTTCTCCGTGCTCAGGCAAGGAGGGCAGACCTGCGTCCTGCAGGCGTCGGGACTGCCGGGCACCCCGGGAGCCTGGAGAGGGTCTCGAGGCCTCCCCGATGGCATCGAGTAGTAAAGAGGGTGATGCGCGGCTTGGAGCAGCCGCGTGGGTGCTGCGTTACTTTGGGGGAACACGCCGGCCGTTTCAGGAGCGGGCTTTGCGTCGCCACGGGACTCGTAGGGCTCTAGAAACTCGAGTTGCAGTAAGGCCTGTTTTGTGAAGCCGCTGTTCCTGGCTCGGAGCCCGGGCGCGGAGAGCGGGTCCCCCGGCGGTTTTGCGGGGTCGCAGGTTTGCCGCATGGGCTCTGCGCCCCGTGCCGGGTCCCGGGCCGCTTGGGACCCGGGCGGGAGAGCTCGTGGGCGTGCAGGGGGCCCTGCCGGGTGGAGGCCAGCCAGACCCCGCTCGGGAGGGTCCTCTGGTTCTCTCGCCGTGTTTGAACGACCTCCGAGGGGTCGGGACAGACCGCGTCACAGGAGATGACTCTCAGCGGCCTGCGGTCATTGGAGCTGCTATTGCGGGATGTCTGTTGCAGCCTTGGCGGAGTTTGTGAGGCGGGACGGGGCGCCCCTTCCGGGAGCCGGCGAGCGGGCGGGGGCCGCAGGAGCGGCGCAGGCCCCCTCCCCCGCCGCCCGACCAGATGTGCGGAAATCATGTGCGGAAATCACGACGGGAGCCCCTCCCAGTGCCTCCCGTCCCTCCGGAAGCAGCGTGGTCTCCGCCAGATCCGCGCGGATCTGAAGTCCGGCCCGCGGAGACCGGCGCCGAGAGCAGGCCGAGGCCGGGGTCAGTGCGCGTGTGTGTTGAGCGAGAGGGTCAGGGCCTCGGCTTTGGTTAACTCGCCGCGCCGCCGCTCTCCCTGGAACGTTCCAGAAGCGCTTTCGGTGTCCCGCTTCATAGTTCGCGGAGCCTTCTGAATGCGTGGCGTTCTGTGCGTTTCAGTAGCTGTTCTGCGCAGGTCATGCCTTGAGACCTGTTATTGTCACAGTCACGTGAGAGAGATTCAGGGGCCTGGGGGCTCAGACTCTTGATGCTGCCTGTCCAGGTTGTGATTCACAGCCCTCAGGTGGAGCCCTGCGTTGGGCTCGAGGCTGTGCGCGGAGCCCGCCTGGGGCTCTCCCTCCTCCCCCCTCCCTCCCTCCTTCCCCCTCTCTCCCCCCCTCTCCCCTCTCTTTCCCTGCCCCTCCCCCACTCTCATGCACTGTCTCCAAAAAAAGGAAAAAAATAAAAAGAAATACATTTAGCGCAGGAGAATTAGAAAACACAGATGAGCAAATGAGCAAAAATGATGTCATGCCCCACCGCTCAGAGATAGTACTGTTCTCTCTAGATCCCTCTGGAGTGTTCTTGGCACATACGTAATCTTTTTTTCTCCCCAGGAAGATGGGGTCCCAATCTACATTGCCCATGACGTGTGTTTCTGACAGTCATTTTGAAGAGCTGGCTTCAGTAGCCTAACTGCATGTCAGATGGGAGCGGAGAGGGGCGCCCGGGGGCTCAGTCGGCGAAGCGTCCGACCTCGGCTCAGGTTGTGATCTCAGTTTGTGAGTTTGAGCCCCACGTTGGGCTCTGTGTTGACGGCTCAGAACCTGGAGCCTGCTTCAGATTCTCTCTCTCTCTCTCTCTCTCTCTCTCTCTCTTTCTGCCCCCTTCTACTTGTGATCTCTCTCTCAAAAAAATAAATTAAAAAAATATTTTAAATGAAGAAACGTTAAAAAAAGAAAAGATGGGAGGAAAGAGGAAGGGACAGCCTGTGGGGGCCCGCCGCGCCCGCCTCCTCTTCCGTGAATCTGTGTGCGAATCCGGCCTCTGAGCTAGCCCTCGGTGCGCCTTTCTAGCTCATGAGCGCTCGGGCTCCCGTCAGCATGGTGGTCTTCTGACCTAGAGCCTCGCGTCTGGCTTGTTCAGCGTTTGTATTGACTCTTCTAGTAAGTCCGGGGAATCGTGGGTTTTGCCTGCAGCCTGCAGGCCGCCCTCTGTGTGTGAGGGGCCCTGCGCCGGAGGGCAAGGTTGTGGTCTCCCGGCTTGAGCTCAGCAGACGCTTTGTGTGTGCTGTTCCGTAGGACATTCGGAACCTTTATCTTTTAATATTTTTAAAACATTTTTAATGTTTTATTTACTTTTGAGAGAGGGAGCATGGGCAGGGGAGGAGCAGAGAAGGGGACAAAGGGTCCTAAGTGGGCTCTGCGTGGACAGCGAGCCTGATGAGCCTGATGTGGGTCTCGAACCCATGGACTGTGAGATCGTGACCTGACCCGAAGTCGGACTTTAAGTGGCTGAGGCCCCCAGGCACCCGACCCTCAGAACCGTTACAGAGAAATGAGTGGCCATTGTCGTACCATTTGGCAGGGATTAAAGGCACCTGACCAAGGTCAGGAGCTGGCAAGTGGAGAAGAGGGGGCCACTCTGGAGTCAGGGTTCTCTTCTGTCTGCCCCTGGCCGTGGGGGGCGGGGGAGTGGTCACCCAGTGCGCCCAGGCCGCGCTCTGCCTGTTCCTCAGAACACACACCCTCACGTGAAACCAGGGGCAACCTCGTGCACAGGAAGCGGTATGAGAGAGCAGGAGGCTCTCACGTGATGCCGGGGACTCCCTCAGCCTGTGTCTCCCACCCCGTCCCGTCTGAGCTCCGCCAGGGGCAGTGCGCGCTTGCCGCCCGGGGCGCGGAGGCCCCTGGGCGCCTGCTCCGGCCCCCCCCCGTGGTGATCCAGGTGTCCAACACCTGACGTGAGGGGTGTATCACTTGGGGAGTGTAGGGGAGTCGGTGCAGGGCTGTTAACCTTGGCTGGTGATCTGTGTAGAGGCCCAATTCCTGATCTTTTGATTTCTGCATAGAGCGCGTAACATAGAGATTTTTATAGCTGGCATTGGCCTGATTTCTGTCATTTTTCTTTCTTTTCTTTTCTTTCCTTTTCTTTCTTTCTCTCTCTCTTTTGAGAGGGAGAGCGAGAGAGAGTGAGAGTGAGCATGAGCAGGGGAGAGAGGGAGAGGGAAGGAGAGACTTAAGCAGCTCCATGCCCGGCACAGAGTCCGAGATGGGGCTCAAGCCCACGAAGCCTGAGATCATGACCTGATCTGAACTCGAGTCAGCCGCTTAACCGGCTGAGCCACCTGGCGTGTCTGGGGGCCGGTACTCTGCGGTCTGTGAAGAGCCTAACTCGGAACGAGGGAACGTCCATCCGGACTCCTCTGGCTCCTCTGTCCCGATCATTCTCTGTGGTGGCGAAGCCTCGAGAGTGGGAGAAGACAGAACTCCCGCTGTGTCAGGAGGCCAGCCCCTCCTTCCTTCTTCCTGAGGGCCGGCCCTGTGAGTGCCACCCGGGTGCTGGGCAGAGGCCCGGCCACGGCACTCTGGGCCTGGGCGGTGGTCTTCTCACTCGGGGGCTGGCTCCGCAAGGGCAGTGGGAAGGAGCTCTGCCCCGGCAGCCCCGTGCCCCGTCCCCTTGGCGAATGGAAACAGTGGGCATGGTGCCGGCCTTTGGGAGATGTGAGGTGCTGTGCTCGGGAGGAGCCTGTGTCCCTGCCGGAGCAGCTGGGCGGCCACCACCTGGTGGGTGGGGAGATAAGCCGCGGGACCTCTCTGCCACGCGATGCCACCCGGCAGCGGAGGGACCGACTTCTCGCACAGATCTCAGGACAGATGTGCCCACTAGGGACAGTGTGGGTGGAGGGGACTGGGCCGACGAGTCCCAGAGGGGCACACGACACTTGTAGGGGCAGGTGCCTTTATGATCTTGGTTGGGCTGGACCTGTCACAGAGACATTACGGCTGCGCGGTAATCATGCGCAGTGGATTGCACGTGCCCTTGGGCAGAGCTGTCACGTAAGGGAGCTTCCATTTCCGTGGCCCACGCTCGCCTGGGGGAAGGGAGCACCGAGATTTGCCCCTGCCCTTGGCACAGGAGGGAACAGGTCCGTCCCAGGGCGGGGGGCAGGCGGAGAAGGAGGGCAGAGGGACCTCACTGGTAGTGGAGCAGGTCTTGACTGCGGGGGACAGGGTGGGTGTGTGTGTGTGTGTGAGAGTGAGTGTGAGTGAGTGAGTGAGTGATGGGCTTCTGGGTATCCCGCTGCTCCCCCTGCCCAGCTCGCTCGCTCCCAGAGCTCTTTGTGAGCCAGCGGAAAGGGCCAGAAAGGACTCACTGACGGAGCAAGGCCCTAGAAGGAAGGAAACCGAAATGGAGGTGTCTGAGTCCATTCATTCAACAACGTTTTCAACAGCGCTGGAAGTGTGCAAGCCGGCTGCCGGCCCGCCCCTCGCCCCTGGGCCCCGGGCTTCCTCCCCCAGCCCATCCCCTCACCCACCAGCAGACCTCCCTGAAGGGGGAAGGGGCGGCCAGGCACCTCTCTGGAACTGGCCCTCAACACCGAAGGGGTTATTCTGAGGACCGCTAATCACAGAACTAAAAGGAATGCGTGGGGGGGGAGGTAAATAAAACGCCAGTGCTCCCTGGTCCAGGAATTCCCAGTTTACCTGCAGGTTCTCCCCAGGACAGTGCGCGGTGAGGTAGCAGCTTGGAGGCAGCCACATCGATCTTGCAGGTGGTGGCAGGCGGGGCTGGCCACGCGGCTCTCCGGCCCCTGGGCGCACCTTGCAGGAACTCTGGTGATGTGGCCCGAACGCCTGAGGAAGTGCACTTTTAATCTGTATACTCTTGATTAAGTTAAATAGTGCCTGAAGCTAGTGGCTACCATAGCAGATGGTTTAAGAAATTAAGATCGTGGGGCACCCGGGTGGCTCAGTCGGTTAAGTGTCGGGCTTCAGCTCAGGTCATGATCTGGCGGTTCGTGGGCTTGAGCCCCGTCTCGGGCTCTATGCTCAGAGCTAGCTTAGAGCCTGGAGCCTGCTTCGGATTCTGTGTCTTCCTCTCTCTCTGACCCTCCCCTGCTCGCGCTCTCTCTCTCTCTCAAAAATAAATAACATTAAAAAAAAATTAAGATTGACAGCGGCCATAGTAAAAGTCCCATGGGCAGATTTAGCAGATGAGTCAGTCCAAGGACGAGCCAGGGGAAGCTGTGCACAAGGCAGCGGGAGGAAGAGGAAGCAGGGATCGGCAGCCTCCGCGTCGAGGGCGTGCGGGGCCACGAGGAAGCAGCAGCTGCGGGGGAAGAGCAGGCCCTCGAGGAGCAGCCGCGGGTCTCGCAGCTCGGAGCGCAAGATGGCCACGGCCACGAGGGGCCCTCGTGGCCCGGTGCGCGAGGCCAGAGGAGACCTCCTGCGGGCGGAAGGGCCCCCAGGGGGCGCCTGGCGTGTTCGAGTGGTCGTGTGGGTCAGGGAGAACTCACGCACGTGTAGGTGACGACAGTCGTGTTTCGGGCTCAAGAGTGCATCTGCGGGAAATTCATTCCGCAAAGGAGCTACAGCCGCCGGCTGGGGGCACAAGGAGATGCTCCCACCGTGCCCTGAGGCCCGAGGGTTGCCCGGGGGAGAAGGCACACTTGACCCTGCGCTCAGGGAGGGCCCCTGCCTGGATCTCTGCGGCCGCAGAGCTCCTCTCCGGAGTCTAGAAGTGCTCGGGTAGCGGGGGTGGGCCCTGAGCGGGAGTGACTTTGCTGGGGGCGGGGCTTGGCCAGGCCCCGCAGGTGGCACTGAACACAGGGTTTCCGGTCGGACAAGGATGCCACGGTGAGAAACGACTCCAGCTCCCTGGGGCCAGGAGGTGGGGGCACGTGCTTGGTGCCCCCGATCGGGGCATCGTCTCTGTGCTGGTGAGCCAGCGTGGAGGGGTCAGAGCAGGGGCCGCAAGAAGGATTTGGATCATTTCAGATGAAGAAAATAAGCAGAGGAGAGAAGGATCCCATGTGGCTTCCTTGACGAATCGGCCGTGAGGCCCACCTATCACCTCAGCTCGTCCAAGACCCCTTGACTTGCTCGGAAGGGCGGCGTGGGGGCGTTGGCGTCTGGCCCCTGACACTCCCTGCGGTGCGGGAGGCGCCCAGTCCCAGGGGCGTTAGGGCTCCGGGGAGTCGGGCGGTGGGGAGGCCTGATCGCCACTTCACATTTCTCCCGGGCGAAGTGCTCGTTAGGTGACATCCTTGGTCGCAGGATTTCTGGGAGATAAGAGGTGTCCCCACGTGGAGAAGCAAACCTTCTGGTGTCAGGTAATCAGGCAGTGCAGGCAGCTGTCCCGCTGAGAGTAGCTGGAAATGTCAGAGCTGTTTTGGTTTGTTTGCTTTTGATCCGGCCTAGGGCTTTGCAGAGCTCATCTGGCAGGGAGGAGGGAGCCCAGGTAGGTGTGCTGGGAAGCGTGGCTCTGAGGCCCCAGCGGGCGGCCTAGGAGGGAGGTGCTCTGCCCTCCGTGACGGGCAGGCTTGCGGGACGCCGGCCCTCCCATCCGCAGCCTCGCCCAGCGTCTCTCATTTCCTGACCCTGGATGAGAGTGGCTGAGGGTCCTGGTGCCCCAGCCACGTGCCCCATCACATGCGAGTGCTCTGGAAAAGGGCGTGCCATCGCAGGCGCCGGTGTGGAAGGGTTTTCACATGGTGTCTGACCCTCTGTGCAGAGTAACCAGCGACGGAATGAAAAGTAACCATGTTCTCGGGGGTGTAAGGCAGTGGGATAACAAGGAGTGGGGGGACACCGGGTGGCGCAGTCGGTTAGGCGTCCGGCTTCGGCTCAGGGCAAGATCTCATGGTTCGTGAGCTCGAGCCCCGCATCGGGCTCTGTGCTGACAGCTCGCTCACAGCCTGGAGCTGCCTCGGATTCTGTGTCTCCCTCTCTCTCTGACCCTCCCCTGCGCTGTTCCTGCGAGATCATGACCTGAGCCGAAGTCCGACGCTCGACCGACTGAGCCCCCTGGGCGCCCTGCCTGGACTCTTCCGAGTGTTGTGTGGGTGGGGATGAGGGCCCAGATTAAGGGAGGCAGAAAGGAGGAAACTGCTCCACACGCCATAACCGTCTGTCCTCTGGATCAGCGGCCGCATGGCGCCCATGTCGAACTGCCTGCTGCCCCTTCGGGAGGCTCGTCGGGCTCAGCTCGGGGAGCAGGGCCTTATGGGTGAGGGGTGGTGTGACTGTTCATGGCTGAAACCGTGCTGACAGCGTCCTGTGGGGTGTAAGATGCTTCTGGACTTAGGACACAGGACACGGACAGGACATCAGTGTGTGAGGGAAATGGCTTAACTCTTGTGTTGCCTGAGTGGAGGCGAGTGCAGGTCACTGGACTGTGACACATCAGAGCACCAGTTGTTTTGTTGTTTTAATCTTTTAGAGAGTGAGCGAGCTGGGGAGAGGGGCGGGGAGAGAGGGAAAGAGAATTCCCAGCCCGGCTCTGCACTCTCGGGGCTGACCGCGCAGAGCCGGACGCCCAAGTGACTGAGCCGCCCAGGCGCCCCCAGGGCACCTGTTGTGACCTTCACAGAAACTACTCCGAGAAGGGTTACGCAGCAGGACCAAATTCTCTAATTCGAAGAAAGGGTTGTCCAGGTAGATCTCCACAAGCCTAGCTTTCCCAATAGACACACACAAGTAAAGTGTTAAGGTAAACGTAAAGGGATGGACACCCAACTCCTGCCAGCGGCAGCCGGAGAGAACAGGCGCCACGGAGGCAGGACACGTCCCCGGTCGGGTATGTGTGGCTCGACAGGGACAGAGCCGTGGGAATTCCTCGGGATGCAGCCCCTGGGAAGTCAGCTACACTTGCTGGGCCCGTGTGGGTGTGGGTGTGGGTGTGGGTGTGGGTGTGCGTGCGCACATGCGCTCTCCGAGTCTCCATCTCTGGCCCTTGAGTGACGTCTCCTCTCGCAGGTCATTCACTGGCCAGAACTTTCTGTTGTGTCAGCCGCGGCGAAGGCCCACGGCACCGACAGGCTGGTTCCAGGAGCCAGCTGTTTCGTCTCCCAAGGCTAAATAGATGAGCAGAGGGGTGATAGCTCTTCCTCCTTCCTTCCTAGAGAGAGAGAGAGAATGAGAACGAGCAGGTGAAAGGCAAAGAGAGAGAGAAAGTCCCAACCAGGCTCTGTGCTTTTAGCGCAGAGCCTGATGAGGGGCTCGAACTAGGGAACCATGAGATCATGACCTGAGCTAAAGTCAGACGCTCAGCTGGCTGAGCCACCCAGGTGCCCCTTCCTCTCTTCTGTTCTCTCTGGTCTGGCTTTTTCTTCTCTGCCCGTTGTTATCTGGACTTGGAGCTCATGTACTGGAGTTGGCTCTGTTCTGCTGGCTGTAGACCATTAAGAAACCGTGTTTGTCTTGCTTTTCACCTTAAAGATGGACTTTTTTCTGCATGTGGAGGGCACACTGGAGGCCTGTCAGAGGAGACAGGCACGTGGTCTTGGACACGTCAGAGTCAAGGGCTCTGTCCTGCTGGACGTGGCTCTGGCCACGGGGGAAGGCAAAGCCGAGTGCGTGCGGGGGCGGAGCACGCCCTCTGGGGGCTTGGGCTTCCAGGCTGGGATGCCTTTTCCTCTTCAAGTTTTTTTCTCATTTGACCAAGTGAGTGCTTCTAGAATGTAACCAAAGTTTAATATTCCTTAAATGTTATGGGGAGACTGAAAAAGAGTTTAGCACTAACCTGTGATCTGGATTTCAGTACGGTGGTTCTGATGGTGACAGTGTTGGTGGTTTTATGTTGTTAAGTGTAGCAGAGGAGTAACAGCGTCATTTAAAAATACAGTTTCATGATGGGGCGGCTGGCTGGCCGGTTGTTGGATTCTTGATCGCTGGGTCATGAGTGTGAGGTCCACGTTGGGTGTTGAGCATAGTTAAAAAGATTTTTATTTATTTATTTTTATTTATTTATTTATCTATTTTTAATCTTTTATTTATTTTTGAGAGAGAAAGGGAGAGAGAGACAGCGTGAGCAGGGGAGGGGCAGAGAGAGAGGTGAGACACAGAATCTGAAGCAGCCCCAGGCTCTGAGCTGTCAGCACAGAGTCCGACGCGGGGTTCAAACCCACGGACCATGAGATCGTGACCTAAGCCGAAGCCAGATGCTTAACTGACTGAGCCACCCGGGCGCCCCATTTTTTTTTAATTAACAAAAATTGTATGATTCTTAAAGGATTTTGATGTCACACGTTCCCATGATCCGTCCGCTTCCTGGCAGGTCTGATCTAGATAAGGCACTGGACGCAGTCACGGGACCCGGGACCGGTGTTCCTGCTGTGTCCTCATCCCGTCCCTTCCTGCGAGCCTCCGGAGGGACGTGTCCCCAGGCTCCGGCTGCGGGCGGCTGCGGGCGGCTGCGGGCGGCTGCGGGCAGGTGGGCGGGTCGGAGCAGCGGCGTGGTGTTGGACGGTGCCCCGTCCTCTCTGCTAGCCGGCCGTGGACTGCCTGCTTCCTGGGCCGGCGGGGAAGGTCTGCACTGTCACCGTCTGGTGCTATGACCTCGTTGGCCGGAGTAGGAGGATCACCCACTGGCGCTCTTCTCATTTTCGTGGCCTCGGGCGCCCTCCTCCTGAGACCAGGTGCCAAGGCCCCCAGAGGTCAGGCCTCTCTTCGGCCCCGCTGCCTGGCCCAGCGTGGCCCGGCACATCCTGTGTGACGGGGACCCAGGACCAAGGTGCCTGGTCCCCAGCCTCGTTAGGGCACCTTTTCCTGAGTCTGTGTGTGGCCTGAATCGGGGCCGGTGGGGTTCTGTCCCCGTAGAGACAGTCTCCTCTCCCGCTCTGTGCACTCAGGACACTGGAGTCTGAGGGACGCGGCGGGTGCACAGGAGGGGGCTGGCACTGCGGGCACGCTTGTCACCCAGCAGGCCGGGGCTCCCGGTGGGGCGGGTGCTGCGCCTTGGGCACCCCATGGCACAGCTGCAGCCACAGAACCTCCTCGTCTGTTCCTCTCTTTCCCTAAGCCCCTGCATTGCTATTGGAGGGCAGCGTGGGAGGAGGGGGTGCCCGTTTGCTGCGGTGGCACTCAGGGGCGGGGGGGCAGGTCGGCGCCTCAGTGGGAGAAGAGCACGGCCCCCAGAAACCGGTGCATGCCCGCATTTACGGAAGACGGGCACTGAGGGCGCCTGGGGGCCCTGGATGAGCACCCCGCTCCTGGTTTCAGCTCAGGTCGTGACCCCAGGGTCGTGGGACCCAGCCCCACGTCACGCTCTGCGTTGACAGCACGGAGCCTGTGCGGGATCCTCGCTCTCCCTCTGCCCCTCCCCCCACTCACTCGCTCTCTCAAAATAAATAAATGAATTAAAATAATTCAGAACAAAGTAGATTACTCAGTATTTAGTACTAAGAGCTGGCTCTCAGTTTTGATACGAGGAAATGTGGTAGATGTTACTTACCCACACGTTTTATGTAAAGCGCTAAAGTAAACAAATAAATAACTATTAGAGCATTTGAAGAAAACTAGGAGAATATATTTGTAATCTCGGAATGAGGGAGGCCTGCCTACTAAGATACAAAGAAATCTATGAAGGAAATGATTGGTGAATCCAATTTTGTAAAAACAGAAAACTCTTGTTGGACCAAAATCAGTATAAACAAAGTTTTAAAAAAAATGACATTTGGGGAGAAAGTGTCTGTCACATCTTTGGAGGTTAATAGGAAGAGTATACAAAGGCTTCCCTAACTACCAGGAGACTCACGAACAGCCTGGGGAGGCAGGCAGGCACGAGCAGGGAGGTGGAAGGGGCCCAGACCGCCCCCGGCCCCTCACTGGGAGGCGCACCCCAAAGCCAGGTGGCTCTTCTGGCTGATCAGCCGGACAGCCAGTGGCCGTGAACTCCACCCCGGGGTGCAAGGCTGCCCGCCGCGCCTGCAAGGACTGCGGTGACCAGCGGGCTGCATGCAGCCTCTGGTAGGCACACGTGCTCCTTTGCCTCCTGGCTCCTGAGACCCTTCCCCAACTCCTGCCCGAGTCCCGTCTGGCCCCTTGACCTGCGCCAAGGAGTGGGGGCCCCGGTGCGGGTGCGGGTGTGCTGTGCTCTGCGGCCAAGAGCCTGCCAGTGGCCTTCTGTGGGAGGCGCATCCCGTTCTTGGTGACGTGCATAAAAACGCAAGTCGAGGTGACAACTATATGCACACTTACACGTCTACCTACATGCGTGGGAAAGATCCGGAAGAGGCAGAGGGGCCGGAGGCAGGACGGAGGCACCGGCCCTTTGTGTCTTTCCTGGGTTCTTTACATGCAGGGCTCGTAACTCAGGGCATCTGGACGGTGCTGGGGTTGTGGGTGAGCGCATGCGTGTCCTTGGCCTGCTGCTGACCTTTGCTCCCTGTTCACAGGTGCGGGTCCTGGCGGGAGCCTGTCAACCCCTACTACGTTAGCTCCGGCTACGCCGTCGCCCCGGCCACCAGTGCGAATGACAGTGAGCAGCAGAGCCTGTCCAGCGATGCCGACAGCCTGTCCCTCACCGACAGCAGCGTGTGAGTGCCCTCTTCCTGGGTGAACCAGGGGGTTCCCTCCTCTCCCCACCCCGCCCACAGCTGCACGCAAGGCCGCGCTGCAGGATGTGTCCTCGACAGTGCTGGGGCTGCAGTCGCTACTCATGTCCCGGGCCAGGGCACGGGGCCTTTGAAAGAGAAGAAACCAAGGCAGCAGAGCTCCCCGCCCCTCGTGCTGGGGTTCAGTTTCGTCTTCATTCACAGTCTGGGGTTCGCTTTTCAGACAGGTGGGCGGGCGGGGCGGGCGGTAGGGGTGCGGGCCTCCTCCCGCACGGCTGCTTCCTGGGCAGGGGTGCCTCTCTGTTGGTGCTGTTCCATACCTGTCCCAGTGTCATCTACTCTGCGTAGGAGGTGGGGAGACGGAGCTGGAGGGGAGTCGGGGCGGCTGGGTCCGGGCCAGCCCCGGTGCCCGACGGTGCGGGGACAGCCACTGGGGCTCACACACTTCCGAGGCCTCGGCGACCACCCAGTACCCCGTTGAGCCTCAGCGGCCCTTGGCGGTGATGGTGGGCCGCCTTCTCCCGGTGTCCTCCCCGGGGAAGCCCTCCCTTCATGAGAAGGTACCTATTCTCCAGCCGTCTCCTTTGCCCTGGCAGGTGGCTTTTCGGGGCCACACAAAGCGTGGTGTGAAACTCTGCGGTTACGTCAGGACGTTGCCCAACCGGCCTATCAAGGTCACTCGGGGTCTTGGCCACCCCTGACCAGCAGACTTACCAGCTTGAAGACTATGAGCCCTTCCCCACCCGACCAGCCCTGATGGGAGGCCCCCGGCCAGGGCCTGGGGCCGGAGGCCCAACCTCGGGCACCCTCCGACAACGTCAGGGCCCGAAGGGAGCCCTGGGCCGGGACCGCGGGCAGGAGGTGGGCATGTGGGGCCGGGCGGGGTTTCTTCCCCAGCCAGCTTGTTTCTTCTCGGGAACGTTGTGGAGAACCACATAGGGTTAAATAAGAAAGAGACAAAGGGTCACTAAACCCTTTCCAAGTTTGGGGCCCCCTCTGGGCCTCCTCATGCCCGCTGCCTCTCCTGTCCTGTGGTGTGCGTGTGCCCCCCTGCTGCCTGGCGGCCACCCCGTGTCACCACACATCTGGGGCCCTTTCTCCTCTCCTCTGTGGGGCCACATGGCGGTGGCGTCACAAGACGGGTCTGTCCCTTTGGGTTCAACTTGTGTGTGTGGACTGATTATTTCATTCTTTGTGTCACGTCTTTTTTAAGTTTATCTTTAGAACGAGGGAGTCAGCAACCAGGGGAGGGGCAGAGGGGTAGAGAGAGCCCCACGCAGGCTTCACTGCAGGCGCCACTTTGTGTCACGTCTTTAAGATGAGGTGGTGACGTGTGTTGAGCAGTCTCTTACTCGCTGCGCCTGCGGTCTGAGCCGCGCGTGGCGGACCTGCACCGAGCTGCCGGCTCGCACTGTGCGCTTTCCTCGCCCCAGGACGGGTGACGACAGCGAAGGCTCATCTGCTCACACGCGCTTCTCCTAAAACCTCCCCATTCCCTCTAAGGAAAGGACGTGTGTCTGCTCAGGGGAAGATCTACACGTTTTTTTAGTATTTTTTCCCTGATATTGTATTCCTGTTGGTTTACACGAAGACTCAGAAACATAGGACCAGCAGGGGCGCCTGGGGGGCTCAGTCAGTGAAGCGTCTGACTTCAGCCCAGGTAATGATCTCAGGGTTCATGAGTTCGAGGCCGGCATTGGGCTCCATGCTGACAGTGCCGAGCCCCCTCGGACTCTCTGGCCTTCTCTCTCTCTGCCCCTCCTTCGCTCATGTGCACGCCCCCCCCCCCCATAGATATAAACATTAAAAGAAAGATTTTTCTCTCTTTCCTTCCGTTCCTCCCCCTGTGTGTGTGCTCTCCCTCTTTCTCTCAAGTAAAATAAATAAATAAGTACATCTGTAGTTTTTTAAATGGAATACATTTGGAATGTAAGCTGTTTGAATGTATATCAGAGGCAAGAAGAAGGGTTGTCCATTTCTTGTAAATTACTTCTCCGGGGCACGGCTGCTTTCCGCGTCAGCCCTGCGGTAAAAACGGTGGCAGCACGTGGCCACGAAACTCTGAACACGGGCGTCCACGGACAGCGCCTCGTCCAGAGGCATGTGGGACTTTTAACCAGTGCCTGGTCAAAGCATGTGAGAAACAAGTTGGTGGCCCGGGACACCTCGGGGCAGGTGACGACATGTTTTAACACGTGGGACTCGCCTGCTGCTGGACACCCGGGCCCTGGAGCGCCCGCTGGAGCGCTGAGCCGGCCACACCGCGCACCCGGCTGGTGCCGGGGGGCCAGGGACACCGAGGCAGCCACTTGAGAGACGGGCTGCCGCAGCCTCGTTCTGCCCCACTCCGCCCAGACCAGGCCTCTCGAGCACGTGTCAGCAAAGCCGCCGGGCCACCCGCCCGGGTCCTGCTGGGAAGGCGGCGCACTGCTCTGAGGGCGCCCCGTCCCCCCCGCACCCTCTCCCAGGGGACACAGACCTTCACCCACCGGAGGCCAGGGCGGCCGAGGTCTTTCAGCAGTCAAACGGGCTGCAGCCTCCTCCCTTCGAGCTGTGGGAGCCGGGGACCCCGTCAGGAGTCCTTCCGCGAGAAGGACGTGGGGACCCAGAGGAGCCACTCCCTAGGCCTCCTGTTCAGGCTGGCGCCGCCGCGGCACGGGGGCTCCTGTTGGCCACCGTGCTTCTCACAGGAGCTGTAAATAGCGGGGAGTGGCCCGGAGAGCTGGCGGGTGGGGTGTGTGCAGCGGGGGAGGCGTGAGATCTGGCTTCTGTCTTGAGTAAGTGCATTTAGTCACGTGAAGGCAGTATGTAATTTGATTTATACAGTCATTCTAATCTTCAAGAGGGTTTGTAACTAAAACTCACGTCAAGGAAACCAAGTTGCGTACCCCGCAGAGAGGTCGCACTGCCTCACCAGTCCGCCCCGGAAGACAGCAGAGTAACACCGAACCTTGGCGATCTCTGTCAGTGGGGCTGAATTGTCTCGGCTGTCCACATTTTGGTCCGTTTAGAGCACCCCAGACAGGCACACTGTGTCCACCTGGGCGATAAAGGACAGGTCAGTGAATGTTTTCAGCAAAGGACATGTAGTAAATATTTCAGGCTTTGTGGCCGCATACAGTCTCTGTCACATATTCCTTTCCTGCCCCTCCCCCCATTTTAGAGCGCAGCCATGAGCGGGGGAAGGGCAGAGAGACAGAGAGACAGAGAATCTTAAGCAGGCTCCATGCTCAGTGTGGAACCCGACTCGGGGCTCAATCCCACGACTCTGGGATCATGACTTGAGCCCAAATGATGAAATGAAATGACCTGATGATCAACCGACTGAGCTACCGAGGTGCCCCCTCCCCGCTTCAGCCGGCGGGCCAGGCATTCTTGGCCCTCCGTCCCTAGTGCTCGGGCCCGGCAGCTCCGCTCCAGGAGGCCGGCTCTGCTTCGCCGAGCTGCTGGGTTTGCACTCACACCAACTCTCTCTCCTCCGGGCAGGGATGGAGTCCCGCCATACAGGACCCGCAAGCAGCATCGCCGGGAGATGCAGGAGAGCGTCCAGGTCAACGGGCGGGTGCCTCTACCTCACATTCCTGTAAGTTCTGGCCGCGTAGCTCCCCATGCCCCGACCCCCTCCGGGACCACGGCTGCCCATGCCATGCCGCACATAGCTCCTGCTGTGCAGGCTTCCTGTCCTGTTAAGTGAGATGCTCTCCTTTGAGCCCCTGTCACTGGCTCGGTACCGGGCCCGGCCCCTGCACGGGCCACCTCTCTGCGGTGACACTCGGGTACCGTGTGCACCTGCTGCGGAGGTGCCTCAGCCTCACCTCTTGGATGAGAACAGTGAGGGGACAGTGGGGCCCCTGACCGGGTGCTGGGGGGCTTCACAGAGCAGGCCGGCAGCCCGCCCTGGCAGCGGGGCCCTCTTCATCTTGGCGCGCCGACCGGAGGGGAGAGACTTCTGGGTGTGGGGGGGCTCGCAGGAGCCGCTGACCCTTGGTGCTGGGAGAAGCCACCCGCGGTTTCTGTGCAGGCCAAGGGGACATTTCTCAGAGTCTCCGCCCGGCTGTCCATGGCCATGGTTCCTTAGAGTCTTAGCTACTTGAATTTCCCGGTAAGAAAGGTTATTGATTGTGGTTGAGAAGAAAGGATGTGGGTGTGCTCTTGCTTCTGAGAAAAGGGTGGTGGTCAGTGTGGGGGCCCCTGGGGGGCTCAGTCGGTTACGCACCCAACTCTTGATTTCGGCTCAGGTCATGGTCTCACAGTTGGTGGGATCCATCCCTGCATCCCGCTGTGTGCTCGCAATGTGGAGCCTGCTTGGAATTCTGTCTTCCTCTCTCTCTGCCCCTCCCCTACTCGCGTGCTTTCTAAATAAATAAAGAAGTAAGTAAGTAAGTATTTTTAAAAAAGGAAAAAGAAAAGAGTGGTCAGACACCTTGCACCTGCTGGCCAGCCGTCAGCCCAAGCACAGACTTGACCCAATCCCGGCGCTGACAGCGTGCGCGTGTGCGCCTGCGGCCGGGGACCTCTCGGGGGTCCGACTGGTGCTGCCGGAGCCCGGCCGGGGCCTACACCCGTCTTTGCTCACCATGCTAGTACGTGCGTCTCCCGGCTCTCTTCGTGGATCTTTTTTTTTTTTTTAAGATTTGTTTGTTTATTTTGGGGGAGGTGGGGAGTGGGCTAGGGGGCAGAGAGAGAGAGAGAGCGAGAACCCGAGCAGACTCTGCACTGTCACCATGGAGGCTGATGCAGGGCTGAATTCATCTCCTGAACTGTGAGATCATGACCTGAGCCAAAATCAAGAGTCAGATGCTTAACCGACTGGGCTTGGACAGGGGAGCAGGAGGGGAGTCTGGATGTCCTGTGTCCCAGAAAGGAAGGGGGGAGTGGACACGGGAGCCGTATGGAGGTGCTCCCTCCTGCCGAGGCCCAGACCACCGGAGCCCCGGATTAGTGGCGATGCACGGGGAATGTGTGCGTCTACGCTGACGGACCGAGCACACTCCGAGTGTGACGAGCAGCAGGCACTCGCGCCAGCCCAGTTGGCACCTCGTGAAGCCATCGCTCCATGGGAAAAAGTGACTTGGGGGCAGGGGTGCCATCAGCCACGATGGGACACATGGACGCTGCCCCCTGAAGGACCGTGAGAGGCCCAGGGGCCTCTTGCCAGGGTGTCACCAGGATACAGCCCACGGTGAGGGTATCCTGCACACGAGCTGGCTTCAGATTTTCAAAAGTCACAGGGTCACGGAAGTCCAGAGGACACAGGCTCATTCCAGACTGGAGGAGTGCAGAGAAAGGACCCGGCTGAGCTCTGTGGGTCTCTGTGGGGGAGGAAGGGAAGGCCACGCAGGGCCTTTGGGGCCTCGGGGTTCAGGGGTGCTAATGTCAGAGAGCCCGCCTCTGCGGGATGCCTACTGACAAATTCTGCTGATACGGTCTTAATTCAGACAGTTAAACTAAGCATATTCAACAAAACCCAAAGAGAAAATTGGTGAGTTGGAATACAGACCTGGAAAGATGATGCCTCACAGTGCGGCACAGAGAATCAGAAAGAGACAAGAGTCAGAAGTGTCACTGGGGGAATGTTCCAGAATTGAGGAAAGCTAGAAATCTTCAGGTTCTAGAAGGTCCTGGCCAAGTCAGCATGAAGGCAGAGCCGAGACAGGCAGGCATGGCAGCGAGAGCCTGGCTCTGCATGGGGCATGGACAGTGCTGTGGCCTCACGGGCCTCCCCCCTCGGTCACCCCATCCCCCGGCAGGGCGAAGAGCGTTTCCGTGCACCGTGCCCTCTGCCCGTGCCCTCTGCCTCGGGCCTGACCCTCTGACCGAGCAGTGAGAGCAGGAGGTCCTGTGCGTCCCGGTGACTTCGGGGTGCTGGTTACCTTCCAGCAAAGGTCTAATGAGCCCCTGCGCTTTGAGCTGTTCACACATTCAGGGGGACAGGTCGAGGCTGGAATGGACTGGGCACGGCCAGGCGGCTGGTGCGCACGGGGAGCCAGAGGGCAGCGGCCTCCTCACCCGCCTGGGCCTTGTTTTCTGGGGCCCAGAGCAAGAAGCAGCCGTTCACTGCTGCTCGTCTGCGGTGCGGGGAACCTCTCGAGGTCTCTGCGGGGGCCACTGCATCTGCTGGGGTGCCGGCGCAGCGGAGGGGCCTGGCGTGGGGGGTGCAGGGGTAGCACACCGAGGACAGGGGCGCAGCGGCAGAAGCTCAGCCTGGTGAGCCAGCCCCTCCCTGCAGTGGGCACGGCGTCCCTGCGTGGGGCCCAGGGCACAGCCTAGAGCCCAGCCTGGCCGCGTGGTCCGGTCAGACAGGCCAGCATGTGGTTGGAGGGCCGCGGGTGGGGGTTCAAAGTGAAGAGAGGGCGCCGCGTCAGTCCCGTCGGAGAAACCTCCCCCGAGCAGCGTCGAGAGGCCGCCAGGGGGAGCTCTCACGCCGACCCAGCAGGAGCACCGGGTGCAGGGAAGGGCGCGCTGAGTCCCCTGCACAGACTGCACCCCCGCCAGCTGCTCAGCCACGGAGGAGCCCCGGCACCCGGACGCTTGCTTCTCTCCAGTGGACTTCGCTCACGGCAGCCCCTCCCGCCTGCCCCTCTCCGTAGAGTGATGTCTTCTCCTCTGTTGGTGGGAGGAGCCTGTCGCTTTTGCCGCAATTGCTTGTCCCCTGTTGCAGTTCTTTGCTACTCCCGAATAAAACCAGTTTTGCTGGTGAGATAACTGACTTTCATTTTTAAGGGGAACATTTTTTATCTAACAAACCAGAAGAAAGTGTTCCCCATCTAGGCAGAGGTCGTGGAGCCCCGCGATTGCGGTGTCTGTTCCGTGGCTGGTGACGCCGCCTGCTCCAGGAACCTGTGCATGACCCCTTTGTCCTTGGGTCGGAGACTTTGGGGGGGGTCCCGCGCAGGGCCAACAGCAGACGCTGAGCTGCCTGAGTTGGGTGGCGCTGTGCCCGTGGTCCTTGCTGCGTGACTCCTGGGTATCGGGGTGGGGACGAGGGGCTGTGTGTGGGTGTTGGTGTGGGGGCACAGAGGCGCCACCACGTGGGGGACCCCGCTGAGCGTCCAGTCATGAAAAGTCTGCTCCTTACAGCTGCGGGAGGGGCCCTCTGAGTTCCCCAGAATTCAGGTTTAATTGCTGGGACTTTGTCCTTTGTGACTTCTGTTCCTTCACACCTGGAAGGTGGCCTGTTCTTCCAGTTACCGCTGTCATTCCTGACAGTTTCCCATTTTTGGAAGCACAACCATGAAGCCTAGAGGCTCTTTTCCAGAGCCACGATCTTGGCGGGGGGGGTTGTCTGTCCCTACTCCGTGTCCGTGCGCTTCTGCCTCGTCGGGACTTCTCACTCTGCCCTTGCTCTGCGTGTGCCGTCACGTGGTCAGCTTCGGGGTCGCAGCCTCTCGGCCTTCCCCTCCGCCCAGGCTCTTCTGAGAACACTGGACAGCCCCGGCTGCCCCTTCTTTGGCCTGGCCTCCCCGTCTGCCCTGCACTGGGCACCTCAGGGCCTTTCGCACCAGCTCGCTCTGTTGAAGGCATGGCTTGTGTCCTGGGCTTGCCCTCCCCTACTTCCCTCTGCAGACCCTTCAGAGCTTTCTGCCGCCACCCCCGGCTCCTCGAGGCCAGTGTAAGCCCCACACGTGGGTGTGTATCTCCGAGGCCTGGCCGTGACTTTCTCACCGACGCTTACGTGTTTCGGAGGTACTGTCATTTAGTAGATGAGAAACATAGGCAGAGTCAAAACCGTGCCCAGAGCCCCCGACAGGACTGGGGGGCGGGGCACTGCCTCTGCTCGAGCCCCTGCCCCACCCCAAGTCTTCCCTGCTTGGCTTGCTGCATATCTGAAGGCCAGGGTTCAAGATCGACACAGCCCACCTGAGAGGTCAGAGAGGACCCCTGGGTGACACCCTGTCTCTGGTTGCTCCCTGCTCCCTCTGCCCTCCTGCCCCGTCCGGGCCCCCTGGGCCCTCACCCTCCTCCTCTCCCTCCTCCCCTCCTCTTGGCAGCTCCCCGGTACGCCCATCCCCTTCAACAGGGGGTTGGTGCCTTAAATTAAAAAAAAACAGTATTTTATTTTTGAGAGAGAGAGATGGGGAGGGGCGGGGGGAGGGGGGACAGAAGACCCCCGGCTCCCTGCTGTCAGGGCAGAGCCCAGTGTGGGGCTTGAACTCAGGGACCATGAGATTGTGACCTCAGCCTAAGTCAAGGGTTGGATGCTTAACTGACTGAGCCACCCAGGCGCCCCAAGTGGCTTAGATGGTTAAAACATGTCTTGCTATAAAAGACAGTGCCAGGACAGCTGATTAAATTAGAATAAGGCCTGCTAACCAGTTAGGGGACAGTGTTGTCAGGGTCTCTTTCTCTCTTTGGGTCTCTTTTTTGTTCATGGTCGTCTTGCGGTCAGGTTCAGGAGCGTCGTTGGCTTGTTAAGTGTGCTGCGGTGTTCGGGAAGAAACAGGCAGCACCGCGCCGTTTGTCTGTGAGGCTCAGGGAGGCACCCATGTGTGGAGACAGTAACCCTACACGGGCCCGGTGTCAGCGGTCCGGGCCTCTGGGGACATCTGGGGACCTGCGGAAAGGGTGGACAGTTCTTCGTGCTAGTCTTACGACTTTGTGACTTTGAGGTTATTTCAGAGTAAAGCTGACCCCACAGAAAAGTTATATAGTGCATTTCTGTGGTGGTCGCTGCCGCAGGGGCTCGGAGGCTGGGCCGCCGCCCCCCCCCCCCATCCATGCTCTCTGCCACTCTCCCTTCCCCCCTCCTGGGTACTGGCCTGGCCAGTCCTGTTAGAGGCACTGCTCTGCGGTGGGCCGGGGGGCACAGCTATCTTAGGACACCGGAGCGCCCCCGCACCGGGCCCTGCCAGCTGCCCCCGTGGTGGCCTAAGCCAGACCTGACGCGGCGCCCGCCGGCTCCGAGCCCCCAGTTCCGTGGGGCGCGAGGCTAGGGAAGCGGTCACCAGGGCTGGGTTCTCCCTCCCGGGTCAGTGCGGGCCAAAGGCGACCTTTAGTCAGACGAGAAAAGGGGGCAGCGGGGAGCCCAACGGAAGGGGCAAAGGGTGAACTCTGGCTTTAAGGGGAAACGCACGCTTCGTGGGCGGTTCCTGGTCGCCCGGAAGGTGCCCGCACCGTCGCGGCGGGGGGCTGGCAGGGCGGGCCGCGCGGCCGCTCATCGGCATGTCCTTGCAGCGCACGTACCGAATGCCAAAGGAGGTCCGCGTGGAGCCCCAGAAGTTCGCCGCGGAGCTCATCCACCGCCTGGAGGCCGTGCAGCGGACGCGGGAGGCCGAGGAGAAGCTGGAGGAGCGGCTGAAGCGCGTCCGGATGGTGAGTGGCCCCTCCGGACGGGCTGCGACGGCTCCGGCACGTCCTGTTTCGCTTTGGTTGGGTGGGGGGCAGCTTTTGGCTCCCAGGAGCTCCCGCCAGGGTCTCCCAGGGCTCTGGCTCCCGACGCCCTCTGACCCAGTCCTGGTGGCCGGCCGCTGTCCTCTGACACCTGCCCCTCTGAAGCCACCACCGGGGTGCCCGGTCCCCACTGCCTCCTGGGGAGGAGGTCCCCACGGCGGGGGCCCCAAGTCTGGCCTGGGCGCACCCAGTAGGCACTCAGCAGCCGCTCCTTGGCCTGTGAGGAGCTGGGGGTTCCTGTTCAACTTGCTTCTGGGGAAACACTGAGGTGCAGCCCCCCCCACCCCCCGCCGTCAGCCCCAAGCTCTGGCCAGACTGGAGCAGCGTCGGCTCGGCTTGGGGAGGACGGTTTGCAGACGACACGTACGACACGCAGACCGACCTGGCCTCTCCCTTCCACTCCCGTGTCCCACACGCCCCGTGCCGGGCCCCGCGGCGCCGCGCACATGTGGGAAGCGGAGCATGCGCTTGGCACGGGGGCTGCGGGCCCCCACTTGTCGTCCCGAGGGCGGAAACGGCTACGTTCAGACATAGGCTCCTGCGTGCCCTGTTTTCTGACCTGCGCCCAGGCCCGGTGGAACGCGGGACGCTGGGCCGTTTGGGGTGACTTGTGACTTCCCAGCTTCACTGCTTCTCGGCCTGGACCTGCCAGAGAGACGCTGGCTTCTGTGGCCGAGGGCGTCCGCCCGCGGGGCTCCTTCCCACACGTGCTCTGGCTCCCGTCCCGAGTGAGGCCTGCCTGGGTGCCGCCGCTCCGCTGGGGACCGGTCCTCTCCACCAGGGAGGAAGCCGCTGCTGACACAGCCGGCCAGCTCTTCCTTGCAGGGCTGTGAGTTCAAGCCCCACGTTGGGCGTGGAGTTTGCTTTAAGAAAAAAGAAAAACTGGTCCCCACCAAGTGGGCATCTTCCACTCTCTCCTCAGCGCTTCACACCCAATACCTGAACTCAGAAACCCAGTCGTTGGGGGTGCCGGGCGGCTCGGTTGCTAGAGCGCCTGACCCTTGATTTCGGCTCAGGTCAGGATCCCGGGGTCATGGGATTGAGCCCTACATAGGGCCGTGTGCGGAGCGTGGAGCCTGGTGGGACTCTGTCCCCACCCCCAGCGCCGTTCCCCTCTTGCAGGCTTGCCCGCACTCTCTCCTCTCTCTCAAAACAAAAACAAAAACACCAAAAACCTGATCGTGCTTGAAGGAACTGTGTGGCACCTAATCACCCAACACGGACACGGCACAGACCTGGGCCCTCAGACTGTCAGAACCCCTAGGCGTGGCCTGTGTCTTTCCCCTTCCGTGTGACCCCGGCGAGTCACGTGCGCCTGCGTCTGGCGGTGGTCATGAGGCACGGCCACGCCACACCCGGCCGCGTCCAGTCCTGTGCGCCACGCGTTGCACGTGGGGCTGTGCGCTTGGCACCTAGGGTTCCGGAGCCCCTCCTATGACACCCCGGTTTGAAACAAGGGGCCTGCCCAGCCCCCACGTTTTTCAGATTTCACATAGCGTGTCAAAACACAGGATTCGCGGTGGGTGCCGGAAGGCGGGTGGTCACCACAGCGATGGCCAGACGGTGTGCTTTCCGAGAGGAAGCCCGAGTGGAAGTGTGTTTGAGCCGCTGTGCGGGGACTCTGAGTGTGTCCACCAGCGTCCTCTGGTCTCCCTCGTGGTGACCAGGGACTCCCTGTAGGCAGCGCGGTGCCGGGCTGCTGCCTGGCCACCTGGGTCCCAGCGGGGCTGGGGCGGACGCTGGGTGCGCGCCCATGGAGGCCGCCCGCCCCTCGGGGTCCCGCAGAGGCCTCCGCGGGCAGAGGGACTGCGGGTGTGCGCCCTGTCTGGTAGCCTTCTCTGAGGACTCCGCCGTCAGGGACACAGTGGCCGTGGGCACAGCAGGACTTAGCGGGAGCCAGCCCCTGGTTTGCGTGCAGTCGCGGGGCTGGCGCCCGAGCGGGCCTCCGTCAGCGCCTCGCGGGCTCGCTCGTGGAGTAAAAGTACCCGCCGGTTTGTGGAAGAAGCCTAAGGAAGGAGGCGTCCGTCCCCTCTCGCCATAGAGGGGCCCCGTGGGCCCCTGGCCCTGCAGGTCGCCGGGCTGGATGGGCATCTGCAAGGCATCCGGAGGCATCGGCGTGTTTCTCTCGTGTCTGAGTCGTAGTCTCGTTCTCCACGGCTCCCTGTCGGGGGCACGCGGTTGTGCCTGGACCCACCGGGCGCTTTTGGGGGGCGGGGCCCAGCCCCCCAGACTGCCCGGTGCTCTGTGACGGAACACGAGATGTTCACGAGTAGCCCCGTGTAGGCCCCGAGTGTCCGCTCGGGAACAGGTCGGCGAGCCCGTGGCGGCTTCTGGACAGGGTGCCGGGCTCTGCGTCACGGTCTCTGACCTGCAGCCACTCTGCCCCAGAGGCCTCCCTCGGTCCCCGGGGGGCTCGCTGCAGCTGGCCCTGCAGTCCCGTCTGAGCTCTGTGTGTCTGAAAACTGAACAAAACAGGAGGAAATCAAAACATATGTTGAGGGAATCCCGGTCTTGTATGAGCTTACAAAATGTGGCAGGTGTAACTGTGCCTAAACTATAGTCTTTTTTTTCCAATTAAAAAAATTTTTTAATGTTTTTTAAATTTATTTTTGAGAGACAGAGAGTGTGAGCAGGGGAGGGTCAGAGAGACAGGGAGACACAGAATCGGAAGCAGCTCCAGGCTGAGCTGTCAGCACAGAGCCCGACGCGGGGCTCGAACCCACGAACCGTGAGATCATGACCTGAGCCGAAGCCGGACACTCAACCTACTGAGCCCCCAGGCGCCCCTAGTCTTTTTTTAAAAAGAAGAATAACTACAAATTTTTAAATAACGGTTTTATAGTAAAACTTGGAAGATAAGAACAAAGAAGAAAGTGAAAACTCTTAGCTAGACGGGTCGGTAAACCTATAATGTTCCAAACCCGTAAAACTGATTCCCTCCGTACGCAGAGCCCGGAGTGTCCGCCGCCAGCCCGTCACCCCTGAGGATTGCGGGTCTGTGTCCCTTGGAGGGCACCGTAGAGGGTCTGGAACGGGCCATGGGGTGGCCTGGGAGCCCGGGGCCCTGGTCTGCCTGGGAGGGGCACACTCGCCCTGCCCCTCTGTCCCCAGTGCCTCCACCGCCCTGAGCACGGACAGAGCGTCTGTCCTTGACCGTCTGTCCTCGTGACGTGGACGTTCTTTCCCAGGAGTGAGAGAGTTCGTGGTGGAGTTTTCGAGATTTGTTTATAGTTCTTTCCGGGGATTGGTGGGTTTACTCACCGCTATTCCGGTGTGCACGATTCCGTGAGATGAAGAGTAAAGACAAGATTGGTCTTGGAATTAGACCGGTCGACTGCTTATGTTTACAGACGCGGTCCTCCTGATGTCAGAGACCCCGACGAAACCCCACTGGTTTTCAGGTGATGGTCAGCCAGTGGTCACAGAGCGGAGCGATTAAGCAGAAAAGGGGAGCCTTTCTGTACAAGCGCACGTTCCCTTTGAGGATACAGTGGAATAGGCACGCCTGGGTGGCGCAGTCGGCCAGGTGCCTGCCTCTTGATCTCGACTCAAGTCATGATCTCCCAGTTCGTGAGTTCAAGCCCCACTTCCACCACATCTGTGGTGACCGAGCCGAGCCTGCTTGGGATTCTGTGTCTCTTCCTCCCTCTCTGCCCCTTCCTCCCGAAATAAATAAACTTTAAAAGGAAACAAAAGAACATACAGTGGAAAGCATGGAAATACGATTGAGGACTAGGAAAATCAAAAAATAAACATATCTTTATTCAGAAACACAGACGAGAGCCAGATTCCTCCGGAGGTTTCTCCGTGGGCCGGACTGGGTGGGCATGGCTGTCCTTGGACTCCTGGCGTGCTCACGCTCCCCAGTGCCCCGCGCCGCACCTGGCCCTGCCTCGCCCTGGGCGCGGGGCTTCGGGCCCCCCAGGTGCAGTGCCGGGGCTTATTTCTTGGTCTCCCCGAGGGAGAGGCTTCTGTGACCCGACGGGTGCTGAGAGGTGACGGGTGGCCTTGTCCCGCAGGAGGAAGAAGGGGAGGACGGCGACGCGCCCTCCGGCCCCCCGGGGGCCGCTCCCAAGCTGCCTCCGGCCGCGGCCTGGCACCACTTCCCACCCCGCTACGCAGACGTGGGCTGCGTGGGGCTGCGGGACGCACACGAGGAGAACCCCGAGAGCATCCTGGACGAGCACGTGCGGCGCGTCATGAGGACGCCGGGCTGCCAGTCGCCGGGGCCCGGCCACCGCTCCCCTGACAGCGGGCATGTGCCCAAGATTGTGGGGGTGCTGGGGGGCGTGCCCCCGGGGCACAGCAAGCACGCGCCCAAGTCCGGGGCGAAGCTGGATGTGGCCGGCCCGCACGCGCACAGGCACGGCCACCATCACGGTCACCACGGGGCAGCCAGGCCCAAGGAGCCGGCGGAGGCCGAGGCCGCCCGCCGCGTCCAGGGCAGCTTCGCTTGGGGCCCGGAGCTGCACGGCCACACGGCCAAGCCCCGCGGCCACTCGGAGAACGTGGGCGCCGCCCCCACTGCTGGCGACAGCCTGGCGTACAGGTGAGTGTCCGTGGCGGCCTGAGCTCGGGGCGCTGGCTCCTTCGTCCCGGAACCCATGTCAGTAAGGGGCACGCGTGCCTTCCTGGGGAGGGCGGGGTCCCGGGGAGAGGCTGGCTCCCCTGAGGGTTCTGCTCAGGTTTTCGGGGCCAGAATTCCCCTTTAAAAGTCGTTCAGCCAGGGTCAGCTGCGCCAGGCCCGGGTGCCAGGTCCCGCCGGGGTTCTGGGCCGGCCAGGGCCCCAGTCTCGAAGGGTGCTTGGATAGTTAGCCACCTGTTTCCGGGGGAGCCATCGGGGTGAGGAATGACAGGGTGCCAGTGCTGCCCCCGCCAGGCAGGGGTACAGAGCTGGGGGGTCAAAGGGCGGGGCGTGTCCACCCTCCTAGCAGGTGCTGCCTGGACACCTTCCACTCCCCACCAAGCACTCAGACAGCCCGGCCCCTGGCGTTGGGACGGAGCCTGTGAGGACGCACAGCTCCGTTAAAGCCACCCTGATTAGAGAGCCACTGTCCAGCGACAGGCCGGGGGGGCAAAGTCAGCAGGTGACTCCCGGCCTCTTGGTTTTGTAGCGGGAAGGCCGGCACCGCCTCCAGAAGAAACGCCAAGAAGGCCGAGTCAGGGAAGAGCGCGGGCGCCGAGGTGCCTGGCCCCTCGGAAGACGTGGAGAAGAACCAGAAGATCATGCAGTGGATCATCGAGGGGGAGAAGGAGATCAGCCGGCACCGCAAGGCGGGCCACGGGTAAGGGGCGCCGGCGCCCGGGCGGTGGGCCGCCCACCTGCAGCACTGATGGTCTGCCCGCGTCTGGGAAGCCGCGGCTGGGCCCACCCACCTGTCCTGCTGCACCCCGGCAGTGAGCTTGCCGACCCCCCCCCCCCAGCGGGGCCCTGTGCTGGCAGGGGGCCCCTGACATGGCGTCCGTGTCCCAGGCAGGAGTGCCCGCTGCGGGGCTCAGCCTCCGGCCCCCACGCTTCTGCCTGAGCTCCTCTTGCTGCACCCAGCGTGCCGGGGGTTCTGCTTTCCCACAGCTGCCCTCGCCAGGTTATTTCTGGGGCGGTGACGCCACCACGTGATAGTGACCTAAGTCACTGGGGAAGCTGGGTAGGCACCTGGCCGTCACTGCAGGCAGGGCCCGCAGGAGGAGCCTTCTGTGACGGCACCCGGTCCCCCCCAGCCGTCGTGGTGTCTGCACCCCCTCAACCCCGTATGGGCCCCACAGGGCCCAGGCTGCTCCAGAGGGCGTGGCACCAGGCCTCGGACACGCCCCTGCTGCGCTCATGGTCCGTCCATTGTGTGGGGGGCACAGGGGCTGGTGCTGGTCCAGGCGGCACGCGTCACACCCCAGTCTGCTGTCTGGGCGCTGGGGCTAGTGGGGTCTGCCCGTTGGCGGGCTGGCCACCCCTCCTCCCTCAGTCTCCCAATTCCCGGACTCTCCGTATTGGATATGGTTGGGGAGGGTGAGAGAGAGAGAGAGAGAGAGAGAGAGAGAGAGAGAGAGAGAGAGAGAGAGAGAGAGAGAGAGAGAGTGTGTGTGTGTGTGTGTGTGTGTGTGTGAGAGAGAGAGAGAGAGAGAGAGAGAGAGAGAGCGCGCGCGCGCGAGTGAGAGCGCGCACAAGGGGGAGAGGGAGGGAGGGAGGGTGAAGTGGGCACGCACCTGCCAGTCAGCTGATCCTGAGTGGAGGCATGGGACTGTCCACCCCTGGGTCTCGGTGTCTGGTGTCCACATGGCCATGGGAACAAGCCTCCCGCCAGTGTCCAGACACCTTTGCAGTCACAAACCTGTCCTGGGCGAGGGGTCTTTCCAGAGCCCCTCTCCTGCTTTGGTTGGGTTTCTCTGGGTTTCTTTGTCGGGTTTTCGCAAGCAATGGCTCTGCCCTGGCCGTTCCCCGCACGCCATGTGGAAGGTTCTGTGGTTGAAGAGTCGAAGGCACATCTGAACACAGGCTCAGCTTGGAAGGGGCTTGATGTCGGGATCGGGTCATTTTAAATGGTGGCATTTCAGTAACCCTGCCAGTCTCCCTGGCCTCCCTGGAGCTGGGGGCATCGTGCCTCTGTCTTTGTTCTTAGCGTTGTAGGACAGGTAGGCGGGGGTGGAGGCACGGGGCAGTGGAGAGAGGGGACGTGGGGTGGGGCCGGGAGATGGGAGCGAAGAGTAGCCTGGGGGGGTGGGCCCCAGAGCCCGGGGCTCCCTGTGGGCCGGCCTGTGGGTTCCGAGGAGGATCCCATCTGCCTTGGGTTCACTTCCCTTGGGCGGGTCTGGGGTTGGGAGAGCACTGAGCCTGGGAGCCCCTCTTCTGGGGTCCCTCCTGGTGCTGTAGCCCCCCTTTCCCAGGGCCCCAGCCAAGGCCCAGAGAGGCTGCTGTGTTCAGCCTCGCTCACGCAGTCGCGTGGGGAAGGCTGATGGCACAAGTCTAGAGCGCGTCGTGTCGGATAATGAAGGCAGACGGGTGTGCGATCACGTGGAGGAACCGTTAGAAAAAAATTGAAAAATTGTATGTTCAGAGTTGTGCCGATTGTTTTTAACAGAAAAGAATATGCCAATGTAGTGAGAGTAGGTATTTCTAAATTATGATATTTTAAATTGTGTATTCTTTGAATTTCCTGTGTATTTTCCTCACAAAAAGCGTTTATCTTGATACTAAAATGTTTTTTAAAAACAGTGAAAACATTTTTTCAAAGTTTTTATAGAGGGTGTGACATGTCTCAGTAAAGTTGTTAAAAAATTAGGTACAAAACAGGCGCCTGGGAGGCTCAGTCCGCTAAGCCTCCAACTTCGGCTCAGGTCATGATCTCAGGGTTCGTAGTCTGAGCTCCCGCTCAGGCTCTGTGCTGACAGCTCGGAGTCTGGAGCTGCTTCAGATTCTGTGTCTCCCTCACTGCCCCTCCGCCACTCACTCTCTCTCAAAATAAACAACCGTCAAAGAATTTTTTAAAAATTAGAAAAGCAGCAGCGACGGAGGAGCAAGAGCGCTGTCATGGGGTGGGGGGGGGCAGCTGTGCCCCAGGCGCCTGCGCGGGCCCCGCCCAGCCCCCGCATGAGACCGGGTTCAGGTGCCGCCACACCTGTTTGTTTGCTCCCGAAGGTCTTCCGGTGCCAAGAAGCAGCAGGTGCACGAGAGCCCCAGGCCCCTGTCGGTCGAGCGCCCCGGAGCCGTGCACCCTTGGGTCAGCGCTCAGCTCCGCAACCCCGTGCAGCCCTCTCACCTCTTCATTCAAGACCCCACCATGCCGCCCAACCCGGCCCCGAACCCTCTGACCCAGCTGGAGGAGGCCCGCAGGCGCCTGGAGGAGGAGGAGAAGCGAGCCAGCAAGCTACCCTCGAAGCAGAGGTAGGGGGGCACCCGGGGGAGCAGCCTGCACCCCCGGGCAGGGCCGCAGGGGCGCTGCTTCGCACCCCAGCAGCGCTGGTTTCTCTTGCACCGAGTGCTCCCGGGGACGGGGCGGCAGAAAGCCTTGCCGTGTGACCAAGGGCTGCGAGGTGGGAGGTCCTTTCCGTCCGTCTGGGGGTGGGGAGGGGGCCATCTCCCCTCTGTGCGTGTGTGCTCCCCCGGCTCTCTGTGGGGCAGTCAGGCGCCCCCGGCTGCCAGGGGTCGTGGGGGTCCTTGGACGGGGGCCGTGAGCGGCGCCATGCGCACGCGGGCCGGCGCACGTTGCTGAAGTCCGAGTAGAGGTGCGGGCTTCTCTGCGAGGGACCCGAGCCCCCTGCCCCCTTGCTACGCCTTCTTCCGCCTCGAGGGCCAGAGAGGCCGGACCCCTGCAGGCGCAGCCCCAGGCCAGCCCGGCCCCGCCCCACCGCCCGCCCGGGGACGCAGGCCTCTCAGGCCAGAATGGGGCTTCCCCTGCTCTTTCCGCTGGTCCTTGCCGAACCTTTTCCCAGATGTACTCGCTCATTGGAATTCCTGGACAGGTCAGGGAGATCCGCATGTCCTGCCGCCGCCCTGGAGCATGGTCCCACAGTGGCCCGCTTCTCGGACGTTGCCAGCGCCCCTTGCCCAGTCTTTGGTCACGGGACATCCTTCCTGGGGACCTCACTGCATGTGGGGCCATCCAGCTCGGGAGGCTGGCGTCAGGGTGCAGACCGTCCCCGGAGCCTGTCTCATCGGGCTTAGCCAGAAGCCTGACTGTGTCCACCTGTCTCACACCCTGTGACCCTATCAGCCAGAACTGGAGAGCCGGCTGGGTGCTGCGGGGGCCGCTCTGTCCGACGGGGCCCGTGGCCTGGAGGCAGACGGCAGTGGGGCCGACGGGACGGGGCTGGGCTGTGTGGGCAGGAGTCTTTCCTGCTGCACAGACGCTAGAAACGTTGTCCTTGCCACGCGAGGGGCTGCGGGGCTCAGGGGCGCTCTCCCGCCAGCACCTGCAGGCCCTGCGCGCGCGCTCGCTGGCCAGGCACACTGAGCAGGGCCACGCAGGCCTCTTGGGGACCCGTATTTTAGGCTGTGCGCTTCCTGACAGGGTTTTGGCCACTGGCTCCGACGTCTCCATTTGTCGCTGGCCCAGGGCACGTGGGCCTGTTATAAACGACTCCAGACCCAGAGCAGAGGCCTGAGTTCAGTGGGGGGTGCCCTCCCTCCACCACC
>PJEM01010627.1:0-15473 GCA_004023845.1 Helogale parvula | reverse complement strand
GGAGGGAGCGGCAGGACCGGTGTCGTCCCCCGAGGAGTCCAGGAGCTCCGGGCTAGCCAGAGCGCCGTGTCCTGACTGGCCCTGACGGAGCCCTCGAGCTCCAGCCGCGGGCGCCAGTGTGGCGGCGGGCCCCCCTCGGCCCAGCGCGCAGCTCACTGCCGGGTTGTTCCCTAGGTATGTGCAGGAGGTCATCCAGCGGGGGCGCTCCTGTGCCCGGCCAGCGTGCACACCCGTGCTGAGCGTGGTGCCCGCCGTGTCCGACTTGGAGCTCTCCGAGACAGAGTACGTGCGCCCCCGGGGCCTCGCTTCGCCTCCCCCGGCCTCCGCGGCGGGGCCGCTGCCCCCCGGACGGGACCTGGGGCGCCGCGCCCAAGCACTGGGGCTGGCCGGCCTCAAGTCCCCCGTCTGTCAAAGGAGACACGGGCCGTCCTTGTGTGATATGTGCCCGACAGGCCGCCAGGGAGTCTCTGGTCTCCCGCCTTCGCTCTGGCCCCGTGGGCCCCCTGCCCCACGTGCCTTTCCTTCCCCGAGCTTGCTGGCCAGGCGTTGGGGCTCAGTGGCAGGCGCCCCGCGGGGGCTCTCCTGGCCCAGCACCGCTGGCCTGCGCGTCCCGGTGCCATGGGCACGCGGAGTCTGGCTCTGTTCTCGTGCGGAGCGTGGGGACTGGGGCTCGGCACGTCCGCGCCCCAGGCCGGCTGGTGCAGGGTGGGCGGGTATTGGGGACCATGTGCAGACGGTGGCGGCCTCCCAGCACCTGTGAAACGGGGTTTCCCCCCTCATCCCACACGGTGGTTCGTCACGTCCAGCCAGATGCCTGAGTGACTCAGCCTCCCCACCGGGTCACTCCTTGAGGGTGGTGTCTGGGCAAGGAGGGACCCTGCACCCCTTCCGTACAGAACGGCTCCCTGCCGGACCCCCCTGCGGTGAGGTCGCAGCACTCAGGAAGGAAAGCAGGCACCCAGGAGCTTGGCTTGAGCAGTGGATGGCCCGCTAGCTCAAGTGACCGCCTGCTGTGACCCCTGGAGCACCAGGGAGACAGAGGGACCCAGTGTGAGCTCGGGGCCTCTCTGATATGACGCCGCACCCGCGGCCGGCAGGGCCCGGGGCTGTGTCCGAGCGCACCTGGGCAGCTCCCGAGCGCACCCGGGGACAGCGGGCACGCTGCCTGCGTGGGCTCTGCATCCGAAGGGCCCCGTGGTCCCGGGCAGGAGTGCTGGCCTCACGCCCCCTCTGCAGCATGGCCTCTGCTCTTCAGACCGGCTCTCTGCTGCGGCGCAGGCCCACGTCCAGACCCCGCACCGTGCCGTTTGTCCAGCCTCTGGCCCTCACAGATCCTGAAGCCTTAGGGCTCGAGGCCTCTCCGGGGCGCAGGTGGCGGGGCACAGCCCGGCGGCGGGCGCTGTGCTGTGTGGGTTCCGGGAGCCCGGGCGCCCTCAGAGACCTCGCGGCGGGGTCCACCGTGGGCTCCGGCCCCGAGAAGCCAGTTCGTGCGGTCTGGGTAGCGGTGCTGTGCTCCCGCCAGCTCAGGCCGCGGGGAGGCCGCGGGCAGCAGGCTGAGGGATGAGCGGGGCGTCTGTGCCGTGGGCTTCACAGAGTGTGGCGTCGGCGCAGGAGGGGAGCCTCTCCCCACACGGAGTGAGGCGCAGGGCGCTGTGGGTCAGGGGTGTCCGGGCCTTTGCACACAGCCGGGTTCGCCCTCTCTGCTCCTGGCCCTTTGTTTATGGGGGGGGGGGGCTGACGCTCTTGGGGTGCATCCTGTGTGACCCCGAGCTCAGCGGACACCATTGCGCCTCTGCCCCCAGGACGAAGTCGCAGAGGAAGGCGGGCAGCGGAAGTGCCCAGCCGTGTGACAGCATCGTGGTGGCCTACTACTTCTGCGGGGAGCCCATCCCCTACCGGACCCTGGTGCGGGGCCGGGCCGTCACCCTGGGCCAGTTCAAGGAGCTGCTGACCAAGAAGGGCAACTACAGGTGAGGGCCGGGCGGGGCGGAGGGGGGGGAACGCGGGGGGGGGGACGCGTGCGGGCCGAGGCCTCACCCCCCGCGCCCTGCAGATACTACTTCAAGAAGGTGAGCGACGAGTTCGACTGCGGCGTGGTGTTCGAGGAGGTGCGGGAGGACGGGGCCGAGCTGCCGGTCTTCGAGGAGAAGGTCATCGGCAAGGTGGAGAAGGTGGACTGAGCGGCGCCGCGCCCCACGGGCCCCCGCCCGCCCCTGCCCCGCGCCTCCTGGGACCTGCCCGCCGCCCCGCTCCCTGGCCCGGGGTGCTCGGGGCCCCGTGGGGGCCTCGTCAACTGTACATGTCACCGAGTGCCTTCGACACAGCTTGTCTCTTGCCTGCCACTGTGTGGACCCGGCGACGAGCCCGGAGCGCTCGCCCTCCCTCCGCCCTGCGTTTCCGCGGGCTCGGCGGGTCCCGGGCCCCTCCCTCCCCTTCAAGGGCCCGTGTAAATATGTACATTTCTCAGGCCAGGGCCAGCGGGGCGGGGGCTGCCCCAGCCCGTTTTTCATGCGCTGACTTGTACAATTATCTTTTCAAAGGTACTTGGATAATAATGGAATAAAATCATTTTTGAACCTTCTCTGGCGTGAAGAGCACCTGTTTTCTGTGGGGGGAGCCGGCGCATGCTGGCCAGCGCCCACCAGCGTCACCTGGGACTTCTGAGGGTCCCGTGGGGGCGGGGGGGTGTCTGGCGGAGGCACACTGACAGTGCTCTGAGACTGCGGGTTCCCAGACCCGGAGCTGAGTCAGAGATCCACCCCGAAGGGCTAGGGGCAAGGGCTCCGGCGCATTCAAGATGGAACGGCCCCAGGAGGCTCCGTGGCCAATGCCAAGGGCCAGGGGCCGGCCGTGCTCAGGAACCACACACACAGTCCAGGATCAAAAGCTCTTTATTCACTGGCTTCTCAGTGAACCGTCTGGTATGGGTGCCACAGATGGTGGTGGCAGGGGCGACTACAGCTCCTCTTTGGGCTCCGTGGTGGCATTGGCCGCTGCCTCCTGGAAAGGGTCACAGAGGCCCAGCTAGGAGCTGCGGCCTTGACTCACCCCTGCCCCTGGCCACCGCGGTGCCACGTCCAGAGACCGGGCCCCCCGGGAAGGAGGCACCCACCGGGAAGGGGGCCGCGGGCTCCTCTGCGGGCAGCTTGCCGCCGTTGTCCAGGAACTTGGAGAAGGTCTCCAGGTCCCTGGTGCTTTTGTACTCAATCACCTGAGGAGGGACACGAGGCTCACCCAGCCGTGCCCCCGGAGGCCCTGCCCCAGCTCCTGGCTGTGGCCGAGGCCTGAGGAGGCGCGGAGCAAGCCCCAGCCCGAGGAAGATGGGGCGTCTTGCCCCGCCTCACCCTGCGTCCCGGGCCTGCGGGGAAGAACTTGAGGGTGGGGAAGCCGTGCACAGGAAAAGCCTCCAGCTCGTTGGCTGTGGCATCCAGTTCCGCGATGATGACGTCCTCGTGGTCCTTGTACTTCTCAGCCAAGGCCTCCCAGGCCGCGGCCATCTCCTTGCAGTGGCTGCACCAAGGGGCGTCTAGGACAGCGGGGCATCAGCACAGCCCGCAGAGCCCCGCCCGCCCCCTGCCCGCCACCCTCGGCCCCCTGCACTCACAGAACTTGATAAACACATTCTTGGTTTCATCGAAAGCCACCTGCTCAAAATTCTTGCCCACGAGGGTCTTGACCAGCCGCTGATCCCAGTCAGGGGGCACCTCCTGGCTCAGGAGGTAGGGCTGGGGGAAACGGGGCGGGTGCTTCACTGGGCCGCTCTCCCCCCCAAGCCGTGCCCCTCTACCAGCCCCCCCCACACACACACACACACACTCCCTGGGCGGGCAGATCAGCAGCAGACCTTGACCTCGCCGCCGAGGACCGCACGGCAGAAGGTGGTGACGGAGGACGCGGTGACCGGCTCTCCGGGTGCAGGCGCGTACTTCTTGGTGGTCTCCATGTTGATGAAGCGCAGGGTGGGGGCCTCCGCAGCCTTGAGGCCAAAGTACTGCAGCACGTGGTCGTTGCTGGCGCTGACGTCCACCACCACGAACAGGACCTACCAGCGGGGGGTCGGTGCTGGTCACCCCGCATCCCCACCACCCTGCCCGCCCCCATCCCGGCCAGTACCTGCCCCCGGAATGGGGGGGCGGCCTCCCCAAAGCCAGCCAGCAGCTCCTGGTGTGAGGCCAGCGTCTGGTTGACAAACAGCAGCAGGTGGTTGAGGATCCTGGCCGAAAAGATCTTGGGGGACGTCTGCAGAGGCAAACCGCACGCATGGGGGGCTGGCTCCCATCGACACGCCCCCACCCCTGCAAATGCACCTGCAGCCCAACTCACCTGGCTGTTGAATTCTGTGACCAGATGCATGCTGTGCGTGAGGAGGAAGTGCGACAGGTCCCCCAGGTCCAAGCCCAGCTCTTCGTCCACTGAGAAGTCTGCACGACCCTCGTCAAACTGGTCAACGCTGGGCAGGTCAGCGGGAGGCACGGCCCACACCCCCAACCCCCACCTTGGCCCTGACCCACCTTCTTGAAGAGCACCACGGTGTCCTTGGTGAGGCCAAACTTCTGAAAGAGCTTTGGCTGGTCAGTGATGCCAAAGGTCATGTCCAGGGCATCCTGGGCCAGGGCCAGGAAGGTAGCCACGTCCTCACCCTGCAGGTCCTAAGGAGCCCACGCCTGTGAGGCCAGCTGGCACCCCAGACCCGCTGCCGGGGCCTGGACCCCAGGGCCACCAGCTCACCTGGAAGAACCCAATGACCACGACCTCCCGGCCATCGATCAGTGCGTGGGCACCCTCTTCATCCTCCAGCCGGGTGGCACTGGGCCCCGCCCGCCGCCTCAGCCACTCAGCGATGCCCTCAGCCTCTCTGGGGCCTGCGGAGAGTCCCCTCAGCCGGGCCAGCCCCCGCCCGGAGCCCCCGCCCTGCGCCCCGCGTGCCCACGCCTCGCACCCGTGTACTCCTCTGGGTGTGTGCGGTTCCCGTCACGGAAGAACTTGAGTGTCGGGTACCCGGTCACCGCGAACTCCTGGGTCAGCTCGGTCTCGGCAGTCCCGTCCACCTTGGCCAGCCTGGCTCTGGCTGACTCTGCCGCCAGCAGGGCTGCGGCCTTGCTGTACTCGGGGGCCAATGCCTTGCAGTGCCCACACCACGGGGCATCTGGGGGACAGGGCCATGAGTGGCCCCGGCCTCCACAGCCCAGCCTTCGCCCCCCGCTCCCTCCCGGCCAGAGCCTTGGGGTCACTCAGGTCTGGCAGGGAGCACCCCAATCCATACTTCCCTCCTTTGAGGGCCCACGTGACCCTCTGCGGCAGAGCCAGACTCAAGGCCCCACGCCGGGGGTGCGGCCGGCACCTCCCTGCCAGCCAGCTTGAGGAGAATCCGGCAGCTGCTGCTCCCTGGCCGCCCGTGCCTGCTGGCAGGACCCGCGGTCTAGGCGTGGCTTTCACGCGTGTAAAGGTTTGTGAAAATCCACAGACCAGGGGCACCTGGGGCCTCGGTCGGCTGAGCGTGTGACTCTTAATTTTGGCTCAGGTTAGGATCTCACCATACGTGAGGGACGTGAGATGGAGCCCCACGTTGGGCTCCGGCAGACAGTGCTGAGCCTGCTGGGATTCTTCCCTCTCTCTTTGCCCCTCCCCCGCTCGTGTGCCTGCTCTCCCAAAAGAAATAAACATTAAAAAAAATCTTTTCTTTAATGTTTATTTGTGAGACAGACAGACAGAGACAGAGTACTAGTGGGGGAGGAGCAGAGAGAGAGAGAGGAGGAGACAAGGAATCTGAAGCAGGCTCCAGGCTCTCAGCTGTCAGCAAGGAGCCCAACTCGGGGCACGAACGCACTCGATCATGACCTGAGCCGACGGACACTTAACTGATTAACCCACACAGGTGCTGCTGTGGTTTTTTTAAATCCACTTAAGAATATGCAAGGCCCGAATGCTACATGGCCCCTTACGGACAGTTTGCAGATGGACGATGATCTAGGGTCTTCCCTGCACCTGTGCCTCTCTCCCCGGCCCCACCCTCCCCTGCTCAAGCTAGATGCCCCCAGGCTCAGATGCCCTTTGATGGAGCCCCAGGAGCACAGTGGGGCTGCGGGCCCGCTTGGGAAGCCCCGGACCCACAGGGCGACGGTCTGAAGCCCCCGGGTGGCCCCTGTGGGTCCTCCAGCCCGCTGGCCCGGTGCACTCACAGAACTGCACCAGCAGAGTGCGATGCTCCCGCAGGGCCAGGCCCAGGTTGTGCCGGGTCAGCACCAAGATCCCATCCTCCTCAGGAACTTCCTCCTCGGGGGGCTCCTCCTCCGGCGCCCCGGGCCCCGGGTCCTGGCCCTCCGGCCCCGAGGCCCCAAGCAGCAGCAGCAGCAGCACAAGCGGGAGCTGGCCGTCCATGGCGGTGCTCGGCTCACGAGGCGGGGGGCAGATAAGGGGGCCAGGGGCCAAGCAGCGGCTGCCACGTGGCACCCAGTCCCAGTCCCAGGAAGATAAGGCCACAAGGCTCCCCCCACCCCCGGGGGAGGGGAGGCAGACAGAGGCAACACCAAGGGAACGGAGACAAGGTGACGTTTAATTAGGACTGTTCAGGGCACAGTGCCAGCCCAGGAAGGGGGTGTCCCAGGACCGGAGCGGAGGTGGGGGGTACGGTACGATCACTGACTGAGGGAACGGGGACCAAGGACCCCGGGGGAGGGGCGTTCAGCTCTTCCAGTCTTGACAGATGTGGAGGCCCCACTGCCAGGACAGGTGGTCCGTCCTGTCGTCGTCCGTGAAGAAGGATGTGACCACGTAGGCGCCCCGCACCAAGGCTCCTCGGGGCACCTCCTCCACCGGGGTCACAAACTCGTACTCCTGGGCGCTCGGGCCGTAACTGCCCAACATGCACACGGCCTTGTCCACTGGGGGAAGGGGAGGCTGTCAGGGCCTCCCCTGAGCCCCGGCGGCCCCTCCCCGCAGCCCCCCAGGCCAGCCCCTCGGCGCTGCCCTCACCACGCAGGCCCTGGCGGTAGGTGTGATGCAGACACTTGAGGCCGCTGACGATCTCCTTATTGACCTGGGGGACAGAGGGTGTAAGGGCCCCTGGGGGGGGCCCTGTGCGGGCGGGTGTCCCCCATGACCGCTGCCCTCACCTTGAAGGTGATCTTCACTTTGTAATCCACACCCTCCTTGAGGACAAACACCTGGTCTTTCAGCGCGGCCAGCTCCCCTGTGAGGAAAGCGCCGCTAAGGACCGGCCCCGCTGCCCGCGGAGGCCGCCCCGGGAGCCCCCCGCGGGCGGTACCTGTGAGGTCCATGGTGACGGGCCCGGGCGCCTGCTCAGACATCAGCGTCAGCCTGGTCACCTGCACGTTGGGCACGCTCAGGTCTGCGGAGACACCGGAAGTCACCGGGTCGGCTCCCGCCTCCCCCGACCCCGCCCTCGCCCCTCCCCTCGGAGCGCGGGGCGGCCGTACCCGGGAGGGGCGGCAGGGGCCCCAGCAGGGCCCGCTTGTACTTGGCCAGGCTCTCGTCCTCCGGGTCCAGCTGCTGGATCTCTCGGAGGCTCTTCCTCCCCGGGGCCCGGTACTCAGGCACGGCCTCGTCCAGGGCCTCGTCGGGCGACAGCTGTCTCCCCTCCTTGTCAGTCAGGAGGACTGCGGGTTGGGGAGGCGCGTGAGCAGCTGCCGCCAGCTGACCCTGGCCTTCACTCCCCCAACTGAAGCCCCCCACCTGGCCGGCTGGGCCTCTCAGTGCCCAGGGGGACTTGAGAGGAGGCAGTGGAGGCCGCGGGAGGGGGTTCGGGAAAAGGATGTGCGTTCAGAGAGGGAGGGTGCCTGGGGTCAGGGGAGAGAGGTGGGCTGGGAAGAAACAGCAGCACCCACACCCGAAGCCGTTAGGAGGAGCCTGGGGGTTGGAGGAGGCTCCCGAGAGACAGAGCCAAGTGACATTCGGGGGCACCAGCTGCCTTCTCTGGCCCAGCCACCCACCATCCAGGGCTCCTCCCTGACTCTGAGGCCAAAGGTGGGGGGAAGGAAGACCCTGAAGGAGGGACAACCCCAAGGCCTGGGAGCCACCACTGTGAAGTGGCGACCCCCGGGGTCTTCCCTGGAGCCGAGGCCCTGCCCTTCACGCCTCCGAAAGCCCTCCTGCTGTCTCAGGAGGTCCTCTCGGTGGTGGTCGTGGGGCGCAGGGGGGTTCTCTCTAAACCCCTGCCTGGGCTTACGCTCCGAGGCTGCCTCCCCGGGCGCCTCCAGACTCAGAGCCTCCTAGAGCCCCTTCCCATGGTGCTTTGGAGCAGGGGTCTCACTAAGCCCCTTCCCATGGTGCTCTGGGACAGGGTCTTCGAGTCCATGCCCACTGCCCTCCAGGCTTCTCCATAACCGCCACTCGCCCTGAAGGAGCCCTAGCCCCACCCAAGGGAGAGGGGATCTCGGGGGTGGGCAGGCCCCCAAGGGGAGAGGGTCCCCCTGCCACCCTGGCTTCACAAACAGACCCGCCCACTCTGGGCCCCTCTGTCCCCCGAGTGCCCAGTCTGGACGAAGCCCCCCCACCCCCGCCAGAGCCCATTCGGGGGACCACGCCACGATTTCCCCTCCCGCGCCCCCAAAGTTTCCGCGGGGGAGGGCGAGCGCCCCCCCGGGGCCGAAGCCCCCCCCCCCCCCCCCCCCCCGCTTCCCGCCCGAGCCCCCCGCCCACGTGGCCGCCCCGGCCCCGGCCCGCTCACCTCGGGCGCACAGCGCCAGCCGGAGCAGCTCCAGCAGCTGCGCCCCCAGCTCGCACGCGTCCAGGCCCAGCATGGTGGCCCGCGGCCCGGCTCCGCCGCCGAGCCGCCGAGGAGCCGCCGCCCGCCCCGCCGCCGCCCGGCTCGGCGCTCAGCCCCGGCGCGACTGCGGTGAGCTCATCCCGGCCGGGAGCGCCCCCCGCGCCCAGCGCCGCGCCCGCGCCGCGCGCCCCCAGCCGCTCCGCGGACCCCGCGCAGCCCCGCAGAGACGCGCGTGTCGCCCGCACGGCGCCGGCACCTGGTCGTCCCCGCCGCGGGCGCCCCAGGAGCCCGCACGGCCGCCGGGGTCACGGTCCCAGCCGCCCGCGCAGCCCGCACCCGGCTCTGTCCGTCAGAGCCGCCCCACCCCTCCGGCGCCCGCGAGAGCCTGGGGGATTCTCCGGGAAAGCCCTCGGGGAGGGGCGGGTGGGGCTGGGGGCGCCCGGCGGAGCAGCCGCGCCCCTCCTCCGCCAGGTCCCTGGGCTCTCATTACCTGCCGGCGGTGCAGGCCGCACCTGGGGCTCGACAGTCCCCCACCCCACCCCCACCCATCTTCTATCTGGGCAGAGGGGACTCCTGGAGTCTGCCCAGCCTTGGGAGCTGGTGTGCGCGTGTGTGCGTGTGTGTGTGTGTGTGTGTGTGTGTGTGTGTGTGTGTGTGTGTGTGCGTGTGTGCGCGCGCAGTCTTCTGGCTCCACATCCCAGAGATCACAGAGGACTGTGTCCACAGGCCCAGAGCAACCCAGAGACTGGGAGTCCCACCGCATTGCGAGATGCAACATGGAGTCACACAGCCATTACTCCAGTGTTTCCGGACTGGCCTCTGTAGGCTCCGTGCACCGAGACCATAGGAAGGGCCCTGTCCTTGAGGAGGAAAAGACATTGACCGGAAATGGAGCGCTGAGATGGGGGCATAAAAGGGGCTTCCTGGTCTTGATGTTGGGACAAACTTCGGGGTAGGTAGATGGGGCAGCCAGGGCAGAGAAGAGGTGAGCTGGGTCTCAGGCGGGGGCCAGCTAGATTGAAGGTGTGAGTGGAGGATGTGGAGGCGGCAGAACACCAGCCTGGGTTCCCCTTCTTCCTTACACGTTTCTGCCCCACACCCCGTTTCTTTCTTCTTTTTTTTTAATGTTTTTTATTTATTTATTTTTTAATTTTTTAATGTTTTATTTACTTTTGAGGAAGACAGAGACAGAGCATGAGGGGGGAGGCAGAGAGAGGAGACACAGAATCCAAAGACAGGCTCCACGCTCTAAGCTGTGAGCACAGAGCCCAATGGGGGGCTCGAACCCATGAACGTGAGGTCATGACCTGAGCTGAAGTCAGAGGCCTAACTGACTGAGCCACCCAGGCGCCGCTGTTTTTTATTTATTTTTGAGACAGAGAGAGACAGAGCATGAGCGGGGAGGGGCAGAGAGAGAGGGAGCCAAGAATCAGAAGCAGACTCCAGGCTCTGAGCTGTCAGCAGAGCCCGACGCGGGGCTCGAACCCACGAACATGAGATCATGACCTGAGCCGAAGTCGGAGGTTTAACTGAGCCACCCAGGCGCCCCCCACCCCCCATTTCTGAGCACAGCCGGTGATCAGAGCCACCTTTGCCCAAAACAAGAGGGAGAGGGTCCCAGGCCACCCTGGCTCCACAAACAGGCCCAGCTACTCTGGGCTCCTTTACTGCTGAATGTCTAGCCTGAATGAAGCCCCCATACCCCTACCAGAGTCCAGTCTGGGGACCGTGTTATGATTTCCTCACCTATACCCCCAAAATTTCCACTGAGGAGGACCATGGATGCTAGGGGCCCTCGTGCTTGGAGGGGGACAGTCCCCCTTGGAGGGCCGTCTGTCCACAATCTGTCCAGGGCAGGATTCCCCAGCTGGGGCCCAGGCCGTTCTAGGGCCCCATCCCTGCTGCCCTTGCCCTGCAGCAGGGTAGTTGGTTAGGGAAACCACTGTCCCCAGGTGCACAGCTATGGCCTCTGGTGGCCTTCAGCTTCTGTGGATGCCCACTCCTCCAGGAGGACGGTCAGGCCGGGGACCAGCCTGACCCTACTTGTGTGGGTGAGGATGGCTGGGAGCAGTTCGCTGGGATCTAAGGGAGATGCCTGGTGGAGGCAGGACTCCCCACCACAGCGCCCCTGCCTCACCTCGTCCTGGTCCTGGCCTCGCTAGCAGTGGAAGTGGATCAGTCTGAGGCTGCAGGCCACAGGCCAGCCCCCCACACTGCCCTGTCCCAGCACCCCTGAGGCAGGAGGGGAGGAGGGAGATGCTATCTCCAAAAAGCAGAGATAGACCTGATTGAACTTTTTTTTAAAAGTTTGTTTATTTGTTTTGAGAGAGAGAGAGAGTGCATGCGCCCACACGCACTAGTGGGGGAGGGGCAGAGAGCGAGAGGGAGAGAGAGAATCCCAAGCAGGCTCCATGCTATCAGTGCAGAGCTGATGGCTCCATCTCATGAACCGAGATCAAGACCCGAGCAGAAACCAAGAGAAGAACCTTAACCGACTCAACCACCCAGGAGCCCCCTGTTTGAAATTCTTATCAATGTCCAGCTAAGGGGCTCTGGGGTGTAGTAACCAAACTGCTGGAGAAGGGGGAGAAAAGGCCAGGAGAGGGCCCTGAGCCTAGAGGTTGTGGGTGAACCACGAGTGGGGGGGTGGGGGGAGGGGGGTGATGAGACCCGCCCTCTCCAGGAAAGGTCCTCTCCCACGCTCTCAGACACTGTATCCGTGGAGTCTCTGCCCCTTCTCCAGCTGCTCCTGCCCAGGCCTCTGTGCAGCTGGGGGGAGTGTCAGCCTTCTGCCCCCCAGCACACCTGCCACAGCCACCCCGAGGCACCAACATGCTGTGACGTTAGGTGTCACGATCACAGAAACACGTTCCTAGGACAATCAAACCTCTTGCCCTGACCTCACAGCCCCTCCAGCACTGGGGCTCCCGCGTCCTGAGGCGGCCACGCATATTACAATAGGTCTCGAACTGCAGTCCCCCACCCCACAAGTGCCCTCTCCCGGAGACCCTCCTCTCTCCCGGAGATCTTCCTCTCTCGGAACCCCACACCCTGTTCTTGCTGACCCCGGATTCCCTCACAGTCCTCTGTGCCATGGCCCCAGGGCAGGCATCTCCACGTTCCTCCTCGCGGCCCCTCCCGCGGGCACGGGCCTCAGTTTCTCCTGTCCTAGGGTCGTAGGGTCGTACGTAGTGGGAGACTCCTCCAGACTTCACACCCGCAGAGGGCTGACACTGCCGCCCCCGCCCCCCTCCCTCCAGCCGTCTGCGGCGGGGCGGGTCTTTCACAGCAATGAGGGGGGGGCGCGGCGCGGGGCGGGGCGGGCGTGGGAGGGGCGTGTCTTCCGGGGCGTGGGGGCGGGTCTTGCGAAAGCGTGGGGGCGTGGGGACGTGTCTTGCGGGGATTGCGGCGGGCCGCGGGGGCTCCCACCCCCGCCCGCCATCTGGCCTTCCTGCAGCCATGGCCGGCGCTCGCGCCGGTGAGCAGATGCCGTATCTGAGCAAGGTGGGTGGTGGGTGGGGGTCCCGCCGTACCCCCGGATTTCCCGGCATTCGAGGCCGGGAGCCGCAGAAGAGGGGTGGGCGCGGGTGCGCGCGGGTGGCCGCGTGTCCGGGGCCGACGGCGCCGTGCGAGGCGGGGCGGGGCGAGGCGAGGCAGCGGAGACCTGGGCTGCGGGGGCGGGAGTCGCCCCGAGCCTCCGCCCCGCCCCCCGCTCCTCCGCCGCTCGCCGTGGCCTCAAATGCCACCGTCGTGCGCGTTAATCTTCTCTGAGCGCCCTGATCCCGGGCATCCCGGCCCGGTCCGGGGCATTAGGATCTGGGGCGGCGGGTGGGGGGAGGAGGCCGGCCGGAACAGCCCCTCAAGGCCCCCCTTCGCCCAGATGGAGCGGGTGGTGGTGAGCATGCAGGACCCCGACCAGGGCGTGAAGATGCGGAGCCAGCGCCTGCTTTTCACTGTCATTCCGCACACTGTGGCTGGTGAGGCGCCGGAGGGCCGGGCCAGGGTTGAGGGAGGCCTTGCCCCATCCTACCCCCTGCCCCACACCAATCTGCTGTGCAGGCAGCGACGTCGTGGAGTGGTTGATCCAGAAGTACTGCATCTCAGAGGAGGGTAAGGGGGTCAGCCCCCTGCTCATCCAGTGCCTCACCCCTGCGGCGCCCCTGCCCTCTGCCCTGGGATCACCATGCTGATGGCCTAGGCTGGGCCTCCTCAGGGCTCACAGGGGTCAGGGCCAGGCCAAGTGCGCCGGGGAGGGAGGGCGCCGGGACTGGTTCTCCCAGGCTGAGAACTCACCACCCCGCCCCCCGCCCCCCAGAGGCCCTGCACCTGGGCACTCTGCTGGTACGGCATGGCTACCTGTACCCGCTGCGCGACCCCCACACCCTCGTGCTCCGGCCGGACGACACACCCTACAGATTTCAGGTCAGGTGCAACTGGGAGCAGGTGGAAAGCACAAACCCAGCAGCCCAGCTGGAGGGGCCCTGAGGAAGAGGTTGGAGCCAGACGTGGTGATGTCACCACAGGTCTTGGTCCACTGCCCCTCCTCCCTCAAAGGCCTGGACTGCAAGTGTCCTGTGACAGAAGAACCAGGATAAGGGGAGAGACCGTCAGTTTCTCTGAGCTAACAGCAGGGGACGCATAAAGGCTGTAGCCCCTGCGGAGGATTCTGGTGGTTTCCCTGAGGGCCCATGAAGAAGTCTGTGTGCGGCCCGAGGACAGGAGGCTGGCGTGTCCGTGTGTAACCGTGGTCGGGAGGGAGCTGGCCTGCCTGGCCTCCCTGGCCACAGCGGGGTCCCCGGCCACAATCCTCAGCACAGACTGGAGCAGGCCCCACCCCCACCAGGCAGTAGGGACTCCGGAGCCCGTTCAGGGGGGCCGTGCTCGCATGGGCCCCCCGGGGTGGGGAAAACGGCCAGCCGGTGGTCTGTGAGTCTCCAGGCTGTGGGCAGACAGGCAGACTCTGAGGCAGCCAGTCTCCTCCCAAGGGATCTTGGAGGGGGACAAGTCCTAGGGTGGGGAAGGCCCAGGCGGTCCCAGACCCCCTGTCCCTGCCCCTCCAGACGCCCTATTTCTGGACGAGCACGCTGTGGCCCGCGGCGGAGCTGGACTATGGTGAGTGCGGAGGAGTGGGCGCCTGGGACAGCTTGCTGGCACTGCCCTCTGCCGTGAGGGCGCACGGGGGGAGGGGCGGGGGGTTCTCCTCTGCAGCCTGGCCCCTGTCCTTCCAGCCATCTACCTGGCGAAGAGGAACATCCGAAAGCAGGGGGCCCTGGTCGGCCATGAGAAGGTGGGAAACTCCCCTAGGCCAAGTCCAGCCAGAGGACCGAAGCCCTGCTCTTGACCCCGGGGCCTCACAGTCGGCCCTGGAGCACACACACAGCCCCGGCCCCAGGGTGGCGCGGACACAAACACCGGATCCCTCTGTGTCTCAGCGGGGAGGAGGGTGGGCCTTCCCCAGGGCTGGGCGAGAGAGGCCTGAGCCAGGGGAGACCCCGACACCCTCCAGGAGCACTATGGCCAGCTGCACAGGACCATCAGCCACGCCTGGGACCTGGTGCTGATGCAAGCCAGAGAACAGCTTCGGTGAGATCCTGTCCCCGCCCGTCACCAGGGGGCCCCGGTGGGAATTGCCCGAGAGGCCCTGGCAGTACCAAGCGCCGGCTGTCTCCCCGGGCCCTGGCCTGAGTGTGGGGTGAGGTTGATGAGGTGCTGTTGTGGGCACATGGCCCCCCAACTCCACCTACCCTCCAGGGCAGCCAAGCAGCGCAGGAAAGGGGACAGGCTGGTCATTGCGTGCCAGGAGCAGACGTACTGGCTGGTCAACAGGCCCCCGGTGAGCCCCTTGTGTGCGAGGTGGGGTGGGGGCGCCTCCCTGTACAGCAAGGATCTTGCTGGAAGGCTGTTCTCTCTGAACCTACATTTTGACCCTGTGATAAGGATGTGGCTTTTGGGGTCCCAGCAGTAAGTTCTGCTTCTGTGGCCCATCAGAACTGAGGTCGGAGTCTGCCTCCGGTCCACACAGCGCAGGACAGACCAGTTTCTTTCTGGGTCTAAAGGAGGAGGCAAAGTGGGTCAGGCGTCGTTACAGCATGAGGGACTGAGGTCCAGGCCCAGAACTTGTGGGGGTGCTGGGCTGCACTTAGGCCTCACACAGAACTGTGGTCGGGGCAGGCGGTGCGCGGTCCCTGCTCCGGAGAGACGGGGCCGACACGGAGCCGGAGCCAGCATGACTGGAAGTTCCGTGGGGAAAACCCGTGGAAAAGAAAAATGAGAGCCGCCCACGGGCCTAATATCTCATCCCGTGTGTGTGGCGGTGGGGGGCGGGGTGTTTTCTGGGAAGTGACTCCTCCTCTTCCACCTGGTGCCGGCAGCTGGGAGAGGGGGGTGGGCATGGCCTCCCTCGAGGCTGGGCACGTGGCTGAGGGCAGGGCACAGGGGCCTCCAGGCGAGCGGGCATGAGGGCTGTGCCCTGGGCCGTGGTGAGGCGAGGCCAGACCTGCAAATGCGCTTGAGGCCAGGACAGCAAGATGCGTGGCGGGGGCACGTCTCAAGAAGGATGGTTAGAGGGGTGCTCCGGCGGCCATGTCGGTGGAACACGTGGCTCTTTCTTGGGGTGGTGAGTTTGAGCTCCACGGGGCATAGAGCCCCTTCAAAAAAAAAAAAAAAAAGGATTGTTGGGTCTGTGGCTTGAGCAGTCCGCAGTCAGGAGGAGGGAGATGAGCCCAGCGGGGTGAGGGGCCAGGTGGGC